>JABSTR010002830.1:0-97655 GCA_013339765.2 Haemaphysalis longicornis | reverse complement strand
ATTTCCCCTGAGTGCCTTATGGGTACAACTAAGACATGCACTACTTCCTTCATCTTACTTTGATTTCGGAAGCTGTGAGGCCATGGACACGTTCGGAAACACCCAATCCTAATGTGAAGGCGGCGTAGGCGAGGAAGCCTCCTTTCAGAAGCTGGAATTCTATTACGAAGAAACTGCACAGTGAAAACGTACATAGCAAGTCTGTCATTTGGCTGTTTTATTTCCGAAGCTATTTTCCCAGAAGAACACGATGGGGGACTAGAACATAGTGCTATGATCCGAGAGTACATGAAGACAGAAGCTGTCTACGGGGACTAGCCAGCGCGGGAGCTCTCCTTCCGCGATATCTCATAAATACATCCCGTCACCGAAACCCATGGTTGGCCTTTCTTTGTCCTGCTCCAGCGTAAGAATATTTTAACAAAAAATTGTAAGGCACTCCACAATGTGAAGGTAAATAACGTGCAAAGCTGTACAAAATTCAAATCCACGCATGGTGAGAATGTGGACGAATTTGGTTTTGTCACCATTTGGTACTTGTAGGAGTTATAGCTGCGGGATTACAGAATGGAAATTCGAAGGGCTAGTGCTTCACACCTAACAGGCACATAATTAGCTCTTCATTTCCTTCTCGTAGAATATGATGTATTGACAGCAGATTACAGTTCTGCAACGTTTTTTGATTGCTGCGAACTAATTATGAGAGGAAAGTGCAACTCGTTGTGGTGCAGCCGTCTTTGCGGCCTATGATGATCTTGTATTGTTTAGGAAAGTTTTGACAAATCGAAAGTTACATCTATTTTCTACTAATAATTCATAATGGTATTGCTTTTGCCGTCCAAGGTTTCTTGACGAACGTAATCAGTCATGGAACCTTACCCAAAAGTGGCTCCGCGGTAAACGAAAGGCTGTTAGTGATTCTGGGTGTCAAAGCTTACCTAACTACAGAGTAAATGAAACAAAGCCGGATGGGAGTTTCATTGGGTGGATGTTCCGGTAAAATCTTCCAGCAGTACAAAGTTTACTCTGCACTGCATAGTGTATAAAGCACTATACGCTCAAACACTCCGTCAACCAAGTGACAGTGTAAATACGAGGCGATAACATACCATTGCTCTGACCGAGGACGGAGTTAAGCACATAACCTCCAAGGAAACTCCGGCTGAGGAGATTCATTCCAGAAAAACTCCGTCTATGAGCGGAGGTAAAGAAAGAGCCTCTCGCGATATCTCGGCGCAAACGAGAGGGCAGTCGTCAAATGGGCCGCTGCTCCCGGTGGACGTGCAGCGAGACAGCGAGCTCCGATATAGAAAACGTGGCCTGTTGCGTGCATTTTCAAAAAAGTGACGACGTTGTCGTCCTAAAAGGCAAAAAAGAACGGAATGTATCAGCAAGATCAACCAATCTGCTCCCCGCACTGTGTGGTGCAGGTGTTCCCTTTACCGTGGTGGAATGTGACGGTGTGTGGGTGCGAGAGCACGAAGAGGATGCTTCAAGTGGCGACCGGATCAACAACCAGCGTAGGACTCGTCGACGCATAAAAGTGTTGCCCTGTGAAAGCAACCAATCTTCCTACACAGCAAGGTGGATGTCAAAAATGGCAGGGATGCTTCCTGTCCTGTACTTCGTACTCCGGTAAGCGCATACTCGATATATTATGTCTGTGAAAGCCTGGAATTACAATTTCGATTGAAAATGCAGCGGCGCTGACTGTGACGCGTTGGTGGCGCCATGAATGTGAACGAGTTTAAGTGTAGCTGCAATCATTTCGTAAAAGCGACCCGCATAACATCTTCATTCTTAATACATAAATATTCTAGTAGCTGGGCTTTGCTTCAAACTATGGTAGAATGGGTCAAATAGAAACTACTATCTTGTGAAATAGCTCCATCGTTTGCAGTGTTCTTATTACATGGCTTGTTTTGTAAGCAGCACAATATTGAACAAAGTAGCTACACATGTTTATTTTTATTTGCTTTCTTACCTAAAGTTCTCCATCCTCTTTTATATCCTGAGTTTCCAGTGCCAGGAAAGCTCTAAATGCGCCGCAAACACGCCGCAAAGGTTGCTTCTTCAAGCAACGTTGCCGCATCGCCGCTCTGAAGCGGGGAGAAATTGCACCCATAGTTTTTTGGGAGCGTTCAGGCATTTCGTACCGTTCACACCCGGGGCACTGCGCATGGCCACCATCGTTTAGGAAAAGCGATAAAACGAAGGGATTATACGCACACAAAGATAGTTCGACTGGCACCGAAAACGTGCACTTTACGCAGGTTCCTACGCGTATTTCAATATCATCATGCATGCATTGTGGTAGTAGAATTTCTATTTCTTGTCTGTGGCCTTTGATATTTTTTACCATTTTACTCATTGTCTGATTACCCTGCCTATTTTTTCTTTTAATGAGTCCTTAGTTTTCCTTTTGTATTGAGAAGTCGTAGTGCGTGGCTGGCTTCTCCAGATGTTTTTTTTCTAAGGTGGCCAGGCTTAGCAATCTTATAAACTGTGTTACAAACTTGTGTTTATAATGATACCTCGCCAAATATCGCGCTGGTATACATTTCATTTCCGGTTTCAATAAACCTCATGGCTTAGAAGAGAACCGGTCTACCTTCCACTTTACAACGTCTAGTCACTTTCTTTGGAATTACTCGTTATAATCAGTGAGCAGGAAAGGTGCAGGTGTGGTGGTGTCTTCTTAGGAGTTACATATAAAATGTCTCGAGGGTTTCAACGAGCCCAAGCCACTATGACTGTAAAGAAGCGCCATAATAGAAAAAATTTGAGTATGTGTGTCTATTAAATGGCGAAAATATGGGCCCATGACAATTCCTGTTTCGCATTCATCAGAAAAACGCCTGCGGTGGCCGAAATCGGACCAGCATCCCCGGGCTCAGCAGCAAAATCCCACTGGGCCACCCGCGTGGCTGGTAGCCGCGTAAATTTGCTATGTTGTTCATGTGCGTTCAACTGATTAATATTTTAATTTGCGTTTTATGCACTTTCTTTCCCCGTGTGACTTGGTCTCTATTGTGGCATGTATTTCTGTTTCGCCTATATATGTGAGTATCTCGCGATGTATTCGTGAGCACAAATATTTATTCTGTTGTGAAGTTGAAGTGCCCCTATTGGGGACAACAAAATAAACGTATGTGTTGTTATTTGCAAGTCTCGGTACTGCACTTCTGAGCGCGGTTCATTTCACTTCCACCAAATTTTTCTCTGGACTTCGGAAGACGCTCTAATTTGAAATGGAGCTTTGGGTCACATGAAATGATCCGCCGGATGCCTTAAACATGCCCTTCTGCGGAATATTCTGAATGGCATGAATGCCCCGATAAATGCCAGAAAAGCTCCTCTCATCAGCAAAGTAATGGACAGCCCGAAATACTCTTGCAAAATTAACCAAAAAGCTCCCCTCCAGAGGAGCCCATTGGAGAAACAAATACTCCGCTAAAATTCCTGAAGTTTTTTCAATAGTCCAATATAGCGGAGTAAATAAAAGTCCGTGGATGGCATGTGCGCAAGAGGACAGGCCATTTACTCCCTATCTGGAGTATTTCCGGTTAGAGTGCTGGGAGATTGGTAGGCTCACATTGCTGAAGCTTAAAGTGGGTTAGAAAAATATAAATTGATTAACTTTTTTCCAGCATTTACCCAAAATAGGCAAATGGAACCATGCTGCAAGACACTAGCACGTCTACCAATTCTCTCTACGTGAGGTTCCACTAGAGAAGAATGCTGCCTTCACCTTCCTGGAAGCTTCAAAATTTTTCTTCGTTAGTTCGAATGCCACGCCTCAGGCCCAGCGGTAGCATTTTTTAAACGAGGTGCTTTCAACTCCTAGCGCCGAAAAGTTCGTTTCTTCGCTCCTTCGAATTCACAGCTCGTAAACTGCCCTGCGAGGATCGTTGCACAGTTTAACTCCGAGCCGGCATGCGAGAACAGATCTTTTGACTCGGTAACATATGGCTATGGTTTCCGGGGATAATTCTAAAGAAAGTACTTTGGTATCAGTTGGCAAAGCGAAGCCCCTATTGAATAACGTTTAATTGTTTTAATGTCACCTATATAAAATGAAAAATAAAACCCGCGCAGTTTTAAAGTTTAATCTTTATAGTTGCTACGTCCACAGTTTATACTAATTAGTGCGTGGCATGGAGGAAGGAGTCGCACCCATGGACATAAATATGTCGCGATTTCGCTGCCTTTCTTTCATTTGAGGTAACGTTTTTTTCAAATCGAGAGCCCTCTGATTGAAATACGTTATTTGCGAACCTTATTACTTTTATTTCTCATCTCCGATTACAGAGTACATACTTTCGTCACAAAGTGAATAAGTATAAAAACGGTAATAAATTTACAAGGCCTAGAGCACAAAAGAAAACAAGCCGACGACGGGGAAAAAGAGCTTGCCTGGTCGCTTCTTTCGTGTGTTTGTGTTCTTCGCACTCGAAGGTCATTACGGAATGGACCTTCTTGCGCAACAATCTGTTTTATGGAAGATCGTTTTTGCGAACGTTTGGGTTCAATGTCCGTTTTGAGAATAGTTTGCAATATTTCTTGTGCAGTGTGAGCATAAAACGCACGTGTTCGAAACACACCTTTTCCCCGTATTATTTTCGATAGTCGCTTCATGTCATTCAAAAAATTGTTACGTCACGGCAGGGTGAAGTCTACAGGAACCGGTGTGGATAACGAGCAATATATTTACACCATTTGCACTATTTACGGCCGCAGGTTTTAAAGTAGACCTTCACTATTCCCGTCGAGAGGCTTTGTCATCGCTGTAAATGTGACCTTCATTTGGTCGCTGCTGCGTCGTATCCTTGGCAATGCATCATGTGAATCGCCAGATCCCGATCTCGATCTCCGCCGACGGCCGCGTTCACCCCTGCAAGAGTCTGCAGCCGGCTTGGCGCATGCGCTCTCCGAAGCTGGTTTACGGATGACCACGTGACTCGCCACGTGCATGCGAGCTTGGTCGTGAATGACAGCAAGGCTCTGCCATCTTCTGTGAGCGCTGCGTGGGAGATAAAAGCTGTGAAACGCTGTCGGCAAGTGGCGCCTGAGCACTACGCGGCCATCTTCCGGCGCACCACTCGACTCGGAAAACAGCGGTAAATGGGACCACAAATGCTGGCAAAGGCAGGCCCAGTGCTAAACGTCTAACAAATAAAGCCTGAATAAAAGAGTAACCAAGTATTATGAAGAAGTAACCAGGCCAAAGCTATGCTTTCCCTATGCATATCCAGCTTTTTCTTCGGCGATGATACGTGTCCCAGTGATTATGTTCCTATTTACTTCATCATGTGCCAATAGTTACACTTTTATTGTTTTGCAGCAATAAACAGCAATATTATCCAAAATCATTCAAACGCACATGGAATAAACATTGTTTCGCCTTAGCTCCGCTGACCTTGGATATGCAAAGCAAAGGCTTGGCTTAGTCTTTTTGAGTGTTGGTTTTTCTTGGTTTAAACTTTTATTTGGCTGTACTCGCCGACCACGTCTCGACTCCGTTCGGTTCCGTTGCAACGCTCACAGAAGGAGGCCCTGTGAACGTGGTGTTCGCCGGGGCGAAGCGCTCCATTCCTGTTCGCCGGGCGCGAGAGAAAAGTCGGGTTGCCCGAAACGACCCAGAGCCGTATGCGTCGGAGGCTGCGGGGGGGTGTTAGGCTGCCTCGGGCAGCAGTGGTGGTGGTGACCTCTGTCGGCGCCCGCAGGTGCCCAAAAGCAGGCCCGGAGAATCGCGCGATGCGCTTCGAGGGGTGTGGCCGCTGTGGGTGTGTGTCTCCGGTCAAAAAGCCTACTTGCGCATCCCTCACGACATCGCTGGACGAAAGTAGTAAAGCTTTGCTTTAAAATGTAGGCTCCCTCAAATAATTTACAACGTTATGCGGAACAGCGTAGCACGTGCACAATCGTTGCTTCATCTTCGTTTCCAGCGGGGTGGCACAGCTTTCTTATGGCCTCTCTTATGACCCCTTTCCTTTTCCTGCTAAACCCCTGGGCTCTCATCGTGTCCGTTTGGGGGCACCCTTGGCGAATCGTCGGGACAGGTTCGCCGACCGCCATGGAAGGAGCGGAGCATGTAATCAGACTCGCTCCGCCGCCTCTGAAGTGGACACGCACGGGAAGGGGATCAATACATCTCTGCGATGGCTCTGTCATCGCTGAGACGTATCGACCGGCGATCATATCATATGTTCACTCACCAGATGAACTCGCCGCTGCAGAATCGTGGTCGGGACATGCAAAAAAAAGACCGCTATGTCACCGTAACGTCAACAACCAAAGAGCCAACAAACTCCTTCATAACGGGTTTTCGCTGTGTAGCCGTCTGTCATGTGCATAAGGGCCTCCCTGATATCTGGTAACCACGTCTGCGCTAAATAGAAGCTTCAGTGTTCTGAACTACATAGTTTTTCTTCTGGCTCCCAATGGCGTCAAGGAAGCGCCACGATTAATATTGTACACGCCAGAAAACACTACCAATACTTCTCCGGATGGCCATAACGCTGTTGAATGCCTGCCTACAAAAATGTTACATCTCAGAAGCGAGTATGAACACAGCTGTCCTCTGTGTATCTATTCCAACGTATTTTATCGTGCTCTTACCTTCTTCGCGCACAATGACGTTATCTCGACGTACGAATCGCTGATATTAATTAATAATGCATAACCAAGTGTCTTCGCCCTAAAAAGTAAGCAAGAAAGAGGAAAGGGTGATTAAAGAGTTTAGGAGCAAAGGCGGGTGTCATATAGGTCGAAATGAATTCCATCGTATCTTGATATGTGCGACACCAAAGCAGCAATTCCCAGATTTCTAGGAAGTTTTAACAGCAGAGCTTTCGAGGCTTGGCCTTAATGAAGTCTGTGTTGGTACCGTGTCAGGCTCTCTCTAGCCTCACGATTCTAAAATCCACGAGGGCAGTTCGCGCAAAGGCTACTTGTTGACAATGTGACGCATAACAATCTCGGAATCACCAACTTTAACAACAACGCGCTTGTTATTTGCTGATATGGTAAAACCTAAACACGGAATCATCTACGGTGTGAAAATGCTATTCCGGTATGCAGGGATATTGCTATCATTTTACTGCTTCAAAATCTAGAAATCATTCCGTACACGAATTGTAACACCAATTGCTACCAAATTAAAATTCTCTCGCAGCACCCATTGAACCAAGTGATTCCAAATAACAGGGAAACGAGAACCTATATGTCGGTCAATTGACACGTCCAAAATGCAGTTCCCATCATGCCAAGCTGGATGTCTTCGGCACAACGAGGAAGGAGCGTCACCACCATGTCCTGTGGACACCAGACAAACGACCAGACAAATGGCCGTCAGTGTATTCCGCTCCTTGCGGTGTGTTGTTGTAGTGAATTTTTCACTTTAGAAGTTTTCGCAATCAATTTATTTTCATTGTTAAAACATTCTACATTAAAACAACGGTTTCAGTCTGGTGTGGAAATATTCCTTCTATTGTTTGTACAAGGTCAGGCTGCGAGAGATTTTACTGAATTACGCAATGTGATTGCAATAACCATGCTTGTTCTGATAGAATGAAAAGCCAGTCGATTTTGTCACGCATAAGGTGTTGTCATTTGCACATTTAGATACCTGCCTATGCTATAAAAAAGCAGAAACTATTCTTGGATTTCGGAGTATTGCTCATATGTTCCACATTATTGCTGTGGGTTTAAACATCAATTGTAAGGTGTAGTGGCAGCAAAAGTTGCACCCAAGTCACGGCTTCGGACTAGTGTTAGCTGTGAAGAAGTGTGCAAGCCTGATTCTTAAGCCCAGGAAAAGATGCCGAAAATTCGTCGAAAGGCCGGAAAAATCTTTGCACCTTGACAATAGAGCATTTCGTTCTGGCTTTCGCTAACGAACTCAGTGCGTAAACAGATGTACAAACAAAAAAAATGGCTAAAATTCACGCCTGGAAGGCGGATTGAGACTTCTAAGCTGTAAACAGCACCCACAACAATTACCCAATGCGGCGCCACTTGAATTCGAACACTTGGCATCCACTTACTGTTACCAGCTATCACGCTCTTTGCCTCCATGTCCCTCTCTCTTGAAGAATTGAACGGATGTTTCTCCAATGCAGTTCAAATTTCCCGCCGCCGCCGTGCTGGCGTGCCCCGGCATGAGCTGCGCAAGCTGGAGTTCTGTTCTTTTTCTTCTTGCTTTTACGTCGCAAGTGCCTCCACCTTACTGCGCAGTTTGGAACGCGACGTTTCTCATGGCCACAATTAGCGTCTTTCGAAGTGCGAGGAGGAGGGCTAAACAGCGTAATTGTCGTCACCTCTTGCACTTCTTACCCTCACTCTTGTTTCTTGCTTCGCCGCTGAACAGCTTTTTTCTGTTTAATACGATTTCGACTGGTGTACACAGAGGCGAACAGACGGGTGACTCCAGCTACAGCGAACACGGTTTATTACCACTCAGCGTTTTCTCTCCTTCCTTCTCCAGCCGCGCGGTAGCAGTGCCGCGGCAGCCGGCCGTACAACATATCCTTCCGAAAGAAAACGAGGCTATGTAGGTTTCTCCTCTCGAAAGAACAGAGGCTATGTATTTTTTCGGCGGGATGGTGCAGCGACCGCTTCGGGTGTGGCCATGCGATGTGTCTCGGCAATGCGTCACTGCACCGGCTTCTTCTTGTGCTTGTTCCGCAGTTGGCGTAAACTCTTGCATCCGTGGCAAGGGTACCAAGTGAGTGCGGTTGCGACGCACAACGCTATCCCCAGTGTCCAAGATGTAAGACCTTGGTTCAAAGGCGGTATCCACTACCCTCGTCTTTCTTCTGCATGTCGCTCACCCAAACTTCTTCGCCGTTCAGGAGATCAACTAGATCCCGGACACCGGTACGACTATTGTAATATTCGCGTTGTTTCTTCCCGGCTTTCGGTTTCGAACTTCCGGACTGCGAGGGTATCGGGCGTTGCAGGAAGTAATGCTCTGCTTGCCTCAGATAACTTGGTGCGCAAGCGGCGACCCATGAGGATTTGGGAAGGGCTGTATCCGTTATTTAATGGTGCAGTCCTGTAGGCCAGCAAGGTAATATACGGGTCCCTGCGTCTTGGACATAGATGTCTTGATGATCTTGACGGCAGCTTCCGCCAATCCATTGCTCTGTGGGTAGTGGGGACTGGAGGTTATGTGTTGAAAACCATAGTCTTCGCGCAAAGTCTGCGAACTCGGATCCTCTTACGCGGGGAAAACTGCGGGCCATTGTCTGAGACAACTTCCTCAGCAATCCCATGGCGTGCAAAGACTGACTTGCAATGATTGATCACCTCAGCTGCAGTAAGCTTGTTAAGCAGCGCGATTTCAGTGTACCTGGAGTAGTAGTCGACGATTATCAACCACCATTTGTTGCTTTGGTAGAACAGGTTCATAGCCACCCGCTGCCACGGCCTTTCCGGGAAAGGTGTAGGTTGAAGCGGCATTTCTCGGTTGTTGTTGTCTCGACGCTTTTCCGACAAGTACGGACAGTTTGTTCGATGTCCCTTAATATGCCCGGCCACCGCACCGCATCTTTGGCCTTTGCAAGGGTTTTTGATATTCCGAAGTGTCCTTCGTATAGCAGGCGCAAAATGTGAGCCTGGCAGGCGACTGGGACTGCTACTGTTGTTCCGCACAAGAGGACGTAATTTTCACATTAGTTGATGGCGAAATTGATAGAAAGGATTCACCTCTTGGATGTAGATCTCGCTGGGGATGCCACCCCTTGCTGCAGAATTTCTGCAGTTGACAGCACAGTTGGTCAGCTTTCTGACTATTCCGAAGCAGCTCGAGACAGGCTGGCTTGATTGGAACGTTTGCCGTGAGCTGCCTACAAAGGCATCCATTTCCTCAACCAGCTCACGGGATTCGGGGGATGGGACGGTGGATTAGAGCGGCGAGCGAGAGAGAGCATTGGCAGCCAAAAGCTCCTTGCCAGGTACGTAGGTCACGATTTAACTGTAACGTGTCATGCGCATGCGAAGTCTCTGCAGCCTTGGTCTGAGGTCATCAAGATTCTTCGAGTTGAAAATAGGCACGAGAGGCCTGTGGTCAGTTTCTGGGAGAAATTGCTTTCCAACGAGGTAGTCAGAGAATTTCTCGCATCCCCACACAAGTGCAAGCGCCTCTTTCTCGATCTGTGTGTAGCGCTTTTCAGTGTCTGTCAAAAGTCGAGATGCGTAAGCGATTACTGCATAGTTACCTGTTGTCTGCCGCTGGCAAAGAACGGCGCCGAGTCCGAAAGAGGAAGCATCTGCCGTGACTACTGTCTCTTTTGCGGGGTCGTAGACGGCAAAAACAGGTCAACTAGACAGAAGATTCTTCCAGTTGTCGAACGCTACTCGTTGGCGGCGCACCCCACAAAAACTCCTGTTTTTTTGACAGAAGCAGCGTGAGGGGCTGCAAGATGTCTGCGAGATTCGGAACGAACCGACCAAGATATGTGGCCATACCAAGTATCCTCTGTAGCTCTGTTCTGTTTGTGGGTGGTGTCATTTGCGTGACTGCTGTGATTTCGGACTCATCACGCCTGATACCTTGCTCTCCAATCTGTGTCCCAGGTATGTCAATTCTGTAGCGCAGAACGTGTATTTGCTCTCGTTGAGTGTGACGTCAGCTTCCTCGAGCCTCCGCAGTACTTGACGAAGAGACTCGTTGTGCTCCTCTTGTGTGGCTCCCCATACAAGGATGTCGTTCATGTGACATATGACACGACTCATACCTTGCAGGATGGTAGCCATCTGCCTCTGGAACAGTTCTGGCGCCGAGCTGATACCAAATGGGAGCCGGTTAAACTTGAACCTTCCAAATGGCGTTACATTACGTCGTAAACTACTTGCTCTCTTCCGCGAGCTGAATATTGCCAAAATCTGGAGTTGGCGTCCAGCTTTGAAAACACTTTCGCCCCAGAGAGAAGGCCAAGTGTGTGTTCAACAGATGGAATCGGATGCCATTCTCGGAGAACAAAGCGGGTTGAGCTCTGTGAAGTCAACGAAAATTCGCACGTTTCCTGAGGGCTTGGGCACGACCACCATTGGCGCGCACCATTTGGTTGGCTCTTCGACTGGAGAGATGACTCCTATTTTCTCCATTCGTTCGCGTTCTCGTGTAGTCTTCTCATACAACGGAATAGGAACTCGTCGGGGCAAGCTGAACGCAAATGGCTTGGCTCCGTCTTGAAGACGAAATTGGGTGTTCTCCCTGGATAGCTCCGACACCGGTGAAGAGGGACGGAAATTCCTGTTTAGGCTTGATGGCACGCTGAACGTTGTTGATGCAAGTTATTAGCTGCAGTTCTTCAATAGTAGGCTTTCCAAGAAGTGGACAACGCACTTCGTCAAGAACGTAGATATCTTGAGTTGTCTGGCGACCTTGATATGATAGCGGCAATCGGGCGACTCCCTGTATTGCCAATTGTCTCCCATCAGGCCCGTGGAGCGCTCGGCGTTGTTTAGACAGAACTGGCCTTCGCTCGAGTTGTCTAACGTTTCAGGTGGTATCACCGTCTCGTCAGCGCCCGTGTCAATCTTGAATTTCAGGGGACGCCCTTGCACTATTACGGTTGCTTCCCAGTTTTTTGTCGGTGAAAAGGTCACCGTGCCGAGGAATCCACTTTCGGTTCCAGCATCTTGAGCTTAAACTGCGTCTACACGTTTGGAAAGACAAACAGTTGCGTAGTGGCCCTTCTTCAGGCACGACTTGCATTTCTCATTCCGTGCTGGGCATGCAGATCGTGGGTGACTTTCTCGGCCGCACCAATGGCAAAACTTGTTCACGTGCTTCTTAACAAGCGGAGATGATGATCTAGTATCCTTACAACTAGAGCCAGGGAAGGGCTTCCGAGAGCCTTGCCACTTCTCCTGGTGGGCAAAGCCTACCTTGTTGACGCTTGGTTGGGCATGATTCAGCTCTACCTGTTGCTGTCGCACCATTTCGAATTGCCGCGTTGCGTCTAGGGCTTTTTGTAACGTCAGATCGGGGTCAAGTTGCAACTTCGCGGACACCTGTCTGTCTCTGATGCCGACGACTAACCGATCACGGATAAACTCTTCTTAGCAGGCTGCCGTACTCGCAGTGTTTGGAAAGAGCGTGAAGGGCTGTGGCGAATTCTTCTACAGACTCTGTCTCCTGTTGTATCCGAGTGTTGAAGCGCGCCCTTTCAAAGATGGCGTTGCGACGCAAAATGAAGTATTTGTAAAATCGTTCCATCACAACGCTGAACGTCTTGGAGTCCTCACCTGTGAGGTTGAAGGTGGCAAAATATCCTCAGCCTGGTCACCGATGATGTACAGCAGGGCGTAAACTTGGTATTATTCAGGCTGGGCACTGAGGCCAGAAGAGGTGCGAAAACGTTTGAAGCGCTTCTTCCATTTTGGCCACTCGTTGGGCTTCCGGAGGTTGCATCGCGAACGAAGCTATTGACGCTGGTGCTGAGGTGGGTGCCGTGGCAGTCGGAGTGCCGGCCGTTCTGTTTGCTGCGTTGTCGAGGTATGATGCCGTTCCAGGCGATTCCTCCAAGCAACTTGGGTCACGGATGATCGCGCACAACTTCTGACACCATGTTTAATACGACTTCGACTGGTGTACACAGAGGCGAACAGACGGGTGACTCCAGCTACAGCGAACACGGTTTATTACAACTCTGCGTTTTCTTCTTCTTCCTTCTCAAGCCGCGCGGTAGCAGCGCCGCGACGGCCGGCCATACAAAACTTTCCCCTTCCCTACGCTGAGTCTTTAAGACCCTCTGTCTCCTCGCTCAACACGTCTGGGCGTAGCTTAGTAGGCAAGATGACGGGCTCTCCGGTGCCAGCAGTTTACTTGTGGAGCCTTGGAGTATCCACGAGCAAATAGTAGCCTGGGATGTATATTTCGGTAGCCAATAGTAGCCTGGAAGTTTTCTAGTGACACGGACAATAAAATTTTCTTGGCTGGTTAAACGTGTACTGCTTCACACAAGAAAACATATCCAACTTCTTGCATTTGGTAAGCAATTGCTTCCTCGTCCGACCAAAGGAATGCTCTTTCGCCTTCTCGTTCAGTAGAGCAGAAGAGGGTAAGTTTGCTCCGGAAGTCACCACCATCGTGCCGATAAAACAATAGATCGAAGGCCACACAATCCCCTCTACATTCCGACCCAAAATGTGACGTTTACATTCAGAAAAACACACCCAGAAAATCCTTACGCAAGCCTATGATGGTTTTGACAAAGTGTTCTTAAAGTCTGTACTTGAGGTTCCCAAAATTGCATATCTTAAAACTTGCCGGAGCTGCGGGACAAAAACTGAAGGACTTTCTGTAATAGATTAATTTTCACATCTTTTCAAAATAGGTTTTTAAGATTGAAGTCATGTTTTCAAGATACTTTTCAATGTTTTCGCGGTGATGTCTCCGCGCAAATATCCGTTTGGTAAACAAAAGATGGCGCAAAGCGGCCAAGTTAAAGATCACCCTAAAATTACGTACGAATATCCTCCCAAAGAAGACCCATGTAAGAATGCTAGGCGGGGTTCTATACAAGCGGTAGTTCTCAACAACACTCGCCAAAAACTGAAAATGTTTAACCAATCCTTGTCCCCAAGCAAAACGTCCAGCCAAGACAAAGCACGAAAAAGATCTAAGAAACGATGACTCATGCAACCACTATTAGGACCACAATATTGCAGAGTTGCTATACCACAATTTTACCTGCACAAAATAAAGTGAAATAAACACCATCATTACGGCAGCATGTAAGGCACTTCTTACCCTTGCATTTTTGACCACGGTACGAACTAACAAAGGGCGGACCACCAGAGTAAGAGAATGAACATGCATAGTCGCGTCTACAAGAAGGGGACGGAATTTTATTCGATGGAGGGATGAAATAACACTTATTGGAGCAAAGAATGGACTCGGAAAGCACCGGACAACAGCGGATGAGGTCAGCTGGAGAGAGGCCTTCACGCATCAGTCGTCCTAAATTGGATGTTGGTGATAATTATGGTGAAGAGATCCTCAGTATCTGTCTTCCTAAGATTTCAGGAAATCGAGAAGTATTGCACTCTCCTAGCACCTAGAAAGCGGATGTAAAAATAAAAATCCGGAGGACCTCATACCCCGTTTGAAATAAAACAGGCATCCTTAGAAAGAAAACAACAAAGGCACCCCCACTCCTTTAAAAGGAAACCACTGCACGCCACGGCAGACATGACACCGATCCAGCGACCCCGCATAGAAACTATCCTCTGCCACAAATATGGATACAATCCTCCGCAAGAAGGGAGGGTATGGCAGGCTCAAGGTCCTTCGCGGAAAGCCTCAATCTCTTGAGACCACAGTGTACCCGGACGTACGAAAGCCCGAGGCCCCTATTGCCTCTGTGACTGCATGGCCCTTCAACATACATGAACAAACAAGTTGAAGTTGGAGTCATCCTCTTTGCAATCTGAGTAACGGAAGTATCAAATAAAGCGTCGTAACATCATTTCAGACTTACAAATACATATTATAGTTATCTGGAGGCATAAAACAACGCTCTTCGTAAGATATCCCCATCAATAATACAGCAAGGTTAACGACGTCGCCTGGAGAGCGATCTAAAAGTATCAAGGAGAACGACGCACCATGCAAGAGGCACATGAACTCGCATGCCGCTCTCCTTTTGACCACAACTACCACACTGCCCCTATTCGAAAAACGTTAAGAAAAACTCCTCATTCTATGCCTATGAACCAAATCATTTCCCTTGCTACAACGATGTCTCCATTCCGCAGAATCTTGAACTCTCTGGACGAAAAACTGGCCCTGTTAATTTAAAATCCCTCTGCAGTAAAGTGTTCGGTGGGAACATGAGACATTACTTAGAACTCTGCTAAAGTAGGTGAAACATCCACCCTCTTGCGAGCTAGCGAGCCATGACCATGGGCGAAAAACTCAAAACATAACATATTGCACTCCTTCGAACCATGGGAGGCAGATTTGACCAGCTCGTTGCCTCAAGATCAGCAGGAGCTGATTGAGAGGGCAAGGAAAGGAGCTGCTGCATCCTGGTGCGCTGACTCAGGTTCACCTTTGAGCTCCCTGCCATCTGTTTACCCTATTTTCGTAAACCACGACTATTTCTTCCTCAATACACATCTTCTCTCTTTCTATCAAATCAAAGTGCCAACACAATCTTTCAAACACGTTCACAGTTTAGCCGTCGTTCATGCGCATAATCGCCCCTTGGTACCGGGAGCCATCCGCTACGCTAAACGGAAGCTTCAGGGTTCTCACTTCATAGTTTTACTGCCTCGAAATGGCATGCGGGAAGAACCGCGAATAATACCCTGCATGCCACAAGATTTTGCGGAAAACGTCTCCGGGTGGCCATAACGCCATCGAATGCATACTACAAAACAACGTGATATCTGAGAACCAAGTATGCACTTAGCTATCTTCGTTTCGTGTATACCAATATATTTTAACATGGTATTACTCCCTCGCCAAAAATAAGTTATCTCGACGTACAGGATACCTGATATTAATTAATGTGCAGAACCAAGTGTCGGTGTGCTATTAATTAAGCAACAAAGAGGCAACGGTGATTAGTGGGTGTAAAAAAAACGCGGATATCATAAATATCGAAATGAATTCCTCTATTGCCTGTTATTTTCGACATCAGGTAGGAAAACATTCCTGCGATTTCTAGAAATGTTTTTACAACAGGCCTTTTTGAGGGTTGGCCTTTATGACAGTCCCTGTTGGTACCGTGTCAGGAACGCTCTGGCCTCGAGTTTACAAAATCAGCGAGGCAGCCGCGCCAAACCCTGCCATTTTTACAATGTGACGCCAAACACAACTTCTGCACCTGCAACCTTACTTACAACGCTCTTCTTATCCACTGTTGCTGTAAACCCAAACACCTGGTCACCTACGATGGACATTTTACTTCGGTGTGTGATGATGCTTTTTTTCGCTGCTTCAAAAGCTACAAAGCATTACCCACATGATTGTACTTCCCATTGCTAGCAAATTGAAATTCTCTCGGAGCACACCGTAAACAACGTGATTCCAAATAACATGGAAGCAAGCCCCTAATGTGTCGATCAATTGACTCGTCCACCATGAAGGCCCCATGAATCCAAACGGGACGTCGTCAGAACAACGAGGAAAGAGCGCCACCAACATCTCGTGTTATCACCAGACAAACTGCTTTGAGTGTATTCTGCTGTTTTCGAAGTAAATTTCTTACCTTGAAATCTTTTCGCAGTCACATTTACTGCAATTTTCAAAAACATTCTAGGTAAAACCACAGTTTCAGGCTAATGTAGAAAAATGCCGTTTTATTTGTTTGTACATGGTCTGGCTTTGGAGAGCTCTTATTGATTTTGCAGGGTTGTGAGTGAAAAAGCCATGCTTGTTTTCCCCGAATGAAAAGTCAGAATACTTTGTAACGAATTGATTGGTGTTATAGGCACTTGTAGATTCCTCCATGCTCAACAGGAGCAGAAACTATTCTTGCACCTCGGGAGAATTCCATATTAAGCGCCACAATATTTCTTGTCTGTTGAAACATCAATTGTAACGGCAGAAGCTGTATTGGCAACAAACAATACCCAGACACTACGGCACCCGGACTAGTGTTACCTGTAAAGAAGTACGCAAGACTGTCTTAAGCGGAAGAAAAGCTGTAGGCATTGGGATAAGGGTGCGAAACACTTTGGATATCCCCAATTGAGAACAATTGCTTTCTCTTTTGCGTACAAACCCAGTGTCTGACGCGTTCCGAGAACGAAAAATAAGGTTTCGGCTTAATCCAGCTAACCTTTAATATGCAAAGCAAAAGCTTGGCTTAGTATGGTTGAGCCTTCGTTTCGCTTGGTTAACCTTTGATGTAGCTGTGTTGCCGACCACGGCTCAAAGCGTTTCGGTCCCGTGCAACTCTCACAGAAGGAAGCCAGGGCTCGCTTTTATTCTCAGCGAGGGCGGTGTTGCTCTTTGAATGAGAACACGGCCCAAGATCAGTCACACTTGCACGAGACGACTCAGCGGCACATGCGTGGCAGGCTGCGTGCTTGGTCGGCTGCCGATCAGCTGAGCGGCCACTCCCGTCACGGCTGCCACCGCCGCGTGAGCATAACATAAACCGGGGCCTTGTGCGCAACGCCAAAAGCGAGCACGGTGATTCACGCGATGTTCTTCGAGGGGTGCGTCGCCGGGGGTGGGTGTCCTGTGAAGAGGTTACCTTGCGCATTTTCCGGGAAAACGCTGGACGAAAGAATTAAAGCTGTTCTTCAAAAACCCCTCTAACATACTGCATTTCGTGCGAAACTGCTTTCTTATAAGACAACAAGAATGCTAAGTCACCTTCTTGTTCAGGGGAACAGGAGAGGGCATGGTCGTTCCGGAGGTCTCTACCACCCAAAAATTGCAGTCATGATTATCCACTCCAAAGAAACTTGCGAATTAAAATAGATATATTTCCACAGAACAACGAGAACAAGGGGTGAAGTGGTTTATTTTTCCATCGAAGCAGATACATAACATGCCGCCATGGAACTACGCATCGGGTAACAAATATACATTACAAAAGGGAAACACACAGAAAAACAACAATCCAGAAGTGGCTGCCGCTGGCCTACACACAAGGTGTAACATTTTGTACCACGCAGGGTACAACATAAACAGAGTAGAAAATTCAGTTGTTGCCAAACGCGAACAGTAGTTTCAGGGTCGAAACACCACGAATGTGGGTACAAGTGCTACAGTATTACATAGTTACAGATACACACATGGTAAAGTGAACACTGCAGATAACTATGTATCGTATTTAGTCTGGTTACAATGCTAATATTCTAACTTGTTTTAGTATGGTTACAGGGATAATATTCAACTACGCTTATTAACAAACGTGCATTGTTGACCTTGATGAAGCGGCACGACCAACGCAGGAGGAACGCCTCTTCCCCTAGCGTGGCCAGCTCTGCTTCCAGGTGTTCGAACAGACGCGTGCGCATGCCCAGGAACATTGGCAACATAGCCTTGTGAGGCCGGGCCTGGAGTGCCGCGATTCCACGACGCCTCCACACAACCAGGTCCCCCACACATAACAGGAAAGTTACTAGGGCATTGCGAAATTTTCTGCGCTCCCCTAGGCGTACTTTAAACATCCTAGACATCAGCGTCCAAAACGTCCTCGCTAAAGAGCACTGAAAGATTGCGTGTCGCAAAGTTTCATTTTGTCCGCACTGAGAGCACCGCGCTGACGGAGTTACACCCCATGCTGTCAAGCGGTCTCTAGTGGGCAGAACGCCCCAACCACGCTCCCACCCGGATTCTTGAAGTCCGCTGGGAGGACCGAAGAAGTCAGCTGCCTCCAGCGCGCCTTTTTAGAGCGCGCTTTCTGCTCCGCAGTGAGTTCCGCCACAGCAAGTTGCTCGCAAAGTTCGCTTGGGGCAATGTCCGAAATTCGAAGCCGGGGATCTATGCTAACATTTCTCGAAAGGTTTTCGTGACATAGGTGAAGAACTGCGGTGGTTCCTCTGCCAAAGGGCCGATGTAAGGGTCACTGTAAAACACACCTGGCGATGTGCCCAGGGACGTAGTTTTAGAAAGCTGCTTCCCATGTATTTCGGGTTTTCGCATCAAATCTACACACTACCGAGTTAAAGTAGATATATTTCCACAGTACAATAAGAACCTAATATTGAAATTCAGGAAGAAAGACTTTACCACTGCATTGCCATTGGGAATGTACAATTTTTTTTTTTATTTTATAAAGTGGCTCAGCTTGTGGGTCAAAACCTAGATATTCTGTACAAAAATGTTTATAGCGAAATATTGTGTCTAAAGTACCTTAATCTTAAAATTATTATATTTTGAATGTTCAAAAAACCTAAATTTTTATATTTTTAATGATAGGCATTATAACAGTGAAATTATAAATAAAAATTGCAGCTTTTTATAATTGTTTGTATGGACCGCCACAGTGGCTCAACGGCTGTGACGCTGTGCTGTTGAACCCAAGGACGGTTTTCATCCCATGTGCGTATTTCTAAAGATTCGCTGCACCTCAATCCACGTCACATATTTCTGCGTGTGATTTAAAATGTTGATTTAACGTGGCTTAGGCTGCACCCACAAACCAAAGTGACAAAGCATATTTAATTATCATTATTAGCAAAACAACTACAATTAAGTTCATAAAAAATATCAATAGGGAAATTAAAAAGTGGACGCGCTCTAGCTCGAGCCCAGGCGGTAAGCTCCAGTGCAAACAACGTTGCCGCGACGCCTCACTGCCCGGATGGCACGCACTTTTTATCAGGCGCTCAATAGAATATAGCGCGCCTTGGCATCACACATGTGACGTAGGAGTTCTCTGCAGCGAAGGCCATAGATACGCGCACCCAAGCCGCGGTGGACGCTTTCGTGCTGAGCCGTAAAGCAAAAACGCCCGGGTGTCGAGATTTCGGCGCACTTTAAAGATGCCCAGATAGTCAAAATGTACCCGGATCTTATCACAGCGGCGCGTAGCCTTTTAGGTGCAGTTTCGTGGGTTACACCTTACAATCAGTATCTTTGGGTGACCAAATGTACCAGACCCTCCGTTTACGACACAGCCAGTTTTAAATGCAGAGCATTTCTTTAACTCACGATGTCACCCGTTCTTGGCGTCCGTAGTTGTCCGCATCTCTCGCCTCGACATGCCCGGCTCAGACGTTTCGCTATCGGCGCGATCAACATTCGACAGCGCGCCCAGGCACGTTTCAAGGACACTTTCTCCCCTCTATCGGACTCAACGCGCGCCGAGGCTGCCATTTTTACTGCTGACGAGCGCTCTCTCGTCAGCAGTTGCCACAAGTGCAACAACATTAACTTAACGCAAACTACTTAACGTCGTGCGCCCCTGGAAATGCTCTGCATTTGATCGTGCCCCTCGCGAGGGGGATGTTTCACTGCGTCGCCATGCGAACAGTTTGGCACGATTTAGTTTCAGTTCCGTATCTCCCCGCCGCGGCAGTGGAGAGAAGGCGGCCGGCCGCGACTCTCGCCACCGCGGCGCTACGGTTGCGAGTTGCGCTAGGAAAGCGAGCGTCGTCTGCTAGCTAGTTCTGCTCGGCATCTCCGGTCTTCGCCAATTCTGGCTGCTCACTGCAAAAGAAATAACTTTTTTATAAGTAAACTTAGCCCACGATAATTGCTTGTCAGCCACAAGTGACTAGATCACGCAAAATGTTTGAGTCGTTAGGACTAGCACTCTGACTACACGTTTACCGACCCACGGTATCACATAATTTTTATTTAACCTTTAGGCTGCCGTTAGCTCTTGACGAATTCAAGAACACATCTGCTATACTGCTGTTCTCCATTCAATAAACAACGGAATAGTGTTGCGGGATGCACGACATCAGACATGAACTATAACAGATGCGAACGATCCGTTTACATGGCAGCCATGACCGAGCCGTGACAGGCTATGCCAAAAGGTTTCAAAAAGATTAGAGATTATAGCAAAGCTAACTATTCAGCGATAAACAGTGAACTGGCCGGTTTTCTTGACATATTTTTGCCTGATCACCTCGAACGTTCAATTGAAGTTAACTGGAACATGTTTAAAAACAAAATAAACGAGCTAATTAATCGGCACGTTCCTCTCAGACGCGTATTTAATAACAAAAAGACACCCTGGTTCAACCGAAATTTGTTACGTCTCTCTAACAAAAAGAAACGGCTTTTCCGGAAGACAAAGCATTCATGCAATGCCGCACACCGGTTAGCCTACAAGGCAGCTGGGGCAGCCTATTCACTTGCCTTAAAAGTAGCTAAATCGACCTTTTATAAAACCACACTACCGAATATTCTTAAAACAAACCCTAAGCGTTTTTGGACAATTGTTAAAGGCGAAGAGACTTACAAAATTTCTTTGGCTACACCTTCAGGTGAATTTATTCCAAGAAGCTTATGTTCTGAAGTGCTCAATAACATGTTTGCCCATTCATTCTCGTCGCCCATAAACACCGACATTCGTCCCGAGCTGGAGCCTAGAAATCATTTTCAAATGGATCCAATAGTTTTTTCCTATGTTGGCCTTAAAGCAATAATTGATAATTTAAAGCTAACTTCGTCTTGCGGAATTGACGGAATTAACAAAAAGTTCTTGAAAAATACGAGTGCAAATTGTTTCATAATTTTACAATGCTTATTTTCTTAATCCTATCATTCTGGTACTTTGCCCAAAGACTGGAAAACTGGAAAAATAGTACCTCTTTACAAATCCGGTGATGCTAATAACCCATCAAATTACAGACCGATAACTTTAACCTCTGTTCCAATCAAAATAATGGAACACGTCATTTTTTCACATCTGGTAAAATTTCTGGAAGAAAATTGTTTCTTTTCCTTAAATAAGCACGGAATCCAAAAAGGTTTCTCCTGTGAGACACAGCTCCTAAAACTTACTAATGACTTACATGTTTGCCTCGACTCTGGTTATTCGGTTGATTGTAAATTTCTAGATTTTGCCAAGACTTTCGATAAAGTTAACCACTCACTCCTCCTGTACAAAATGAGCGCGCTAAATATTGACCCCACACTCCTTAATTGGGTACGCCACTTTCTCACATCACGTGTCCAATTCGTTACGGCAAATGACATAGACTCACCTCTAATTCCAGTTGATTCTGGCGTTCCCCAAGGGTCTGTCTTGGGTCTGTTATTGTTTTTAATTTACGTTAATGACCTGCCTCACAACATATCCTCTCAAATATGCCTCTTTGCTGACGACTGCGTGATCTACCGTAAAGTTTCAAATGATACCGACACCTTATCCATCCAAGCAGACCTCAACAACATTTCCCAGTGGTGTTGCGTATGGAAAATGGACCTCAATACTAACAAGTGTAAATCCATGCGTGTTTCCCGTACTAACTTAGAGTGCGCAAGGTATTACCTCAACAACAATTGCCTAGAATCAGTCAAATCTTACCGTTACCTGGGCGTCCACATTACTAACACCCTTTCATGGAAACCACATGTAGAATACATAACGGCCAAGGCTAATCGCACTTTAGGATACCTCAAAAGAAATTTTTACTTAGCTACGTTATCATTAAAATTACTGCTGTTCACCACGTACGTTCGTCCACAGTTAGAGTATGCATCTTCAATATGGGATCCAGGCCATGCTACACTAACACACGCAGTCGAAGCCATGCAAAACGGTTCAGCTCGTTTCATCTTGGCTAACTATCATCGTACAGCTAGCGTAACTGTCATGAAGGCGACTTTACATCTTCCATTGCTTGCTACCCCGCCGGAAGCAGTCTCGAATTCTCCTCTTCCACAAAATATTCTATCAAAATCCTTCTTTGCGTTCCCTTTGGATTGAATCTGCACGATTCATATCATCTCGACGCGATCACTTACAAAAGGTCAACGTGCCTCGCTGTAACACGTCAGCATACCAACAGTCCTTCTTTCCCAGAACCAGCAATGAGTGGAAGTGTCTACCAGCCGCCCTAACAAGCATAACCGACGCCATACTATTCAAAAATGCATTGTCAAACCTGGTTTAGTTGTTTCATGTATCATGCACTTCTAAGTTTCTTATTTCTTTTCTCTCTTGCTGTCGATATTTTTAAATGTTGCATCTGCTTCCTTGTATACTTTTGTGTATATTTATTGTATCCTTGCCCCTCCCCTCTGTAATGTACTTCAATGTACCCGGAGGGTATTATCAATAAATAAATAAATAAATAAATAAACCCCCACATCTTCGTCTTTTACAAAGGCTAGGTCCATACCGCTACGCTGCACGTCCCTGTTCATCCTCGTGTTGTGACATTTTCTCCGCGCCGCAAGGGACCGCCCTGTCAGGACCACAGCGAATGAACGGGTGCAGTTGTGATGGGTTAAGATGAGTATAAACAGTGAACTACTTTCCGCAAGTGGATGACGATGATGGGCTTGGTGAAGTCTTGTCCCCGAAAATTGAGGCCCAGCAGGTAATGCCGAAACGGTGAGTGTGCTGGGAACCACGTTGGGCGAAAGAGCTGGGGACTCGATTCGGCAAGATGAGCAGGCCTCGGCATCTCACATCAAGTCCGGTTTCTGTTGTACTGGAATTGTCGCTCACGATCTCGGGACACGAACCGGGGGACATCCTCGAGTACTGGTCTCGCTGGGCTTGAAGCCGCCCCACACGGCCCATGTACTTTCGATGACTGCGCCGATGCCGTGACAGTGCGACGCTGAGGCCACGATGAGTATGAACCCGAACCCTCCACCAAAGTTGATACGAGGATAGCAGAAGCCCGAACACGTTGTATAAGCGCCATTTACATGGTTGCCATCACTTAGCCCGGAGAGGCTACACCCACCTACCGCTTCAGCTTTGCGAAAGGATAAGTCCAGACTGATTTGTGCACTTCCCACTTCACAATCGCCTTGTTAAAACACCTACGAGATTTTGAGAATCCAATGCCCCATGTGATTCGATAAACTTGCACAGTTTATATCTTAATGCGCATACTTTCAGTGCACAGAAACGCAACATATAAATGATCCATGAAGAAATTACTCCTTTTACAGCCCATAGTTTTGTTTCTCAGTGAAAACATTTTGGCTGCCTAGCGTATTCATACGAACAACCTGAACTGCGCTACATCACATCGAGGACCCCAACAGCAAAACATTCTTTGGGTTTAGTGTATTTTCGGTACTCATATTGATGTTAACGCGCTCACAAAACAGGGACAAAGGGGACAAAGATGACACAGCGCTTTCTTTTTCCCACCTGTTTGTGAGCACCTTCATTTCTGTGAATGATACTTTAGAAGTAGCTCAGTCGTTGACTAGCGGCAGTATATTTAACCGTAATGCAATGCAATCAAGCACATCAAAAACCACATACTAAGTTGTCTGAGTTCTGGGCTGATGCCGTTTCGGTGTGTTGACAATACGACACTTTAGGTAGCCTATACTATCGCATAAGATCACAGCAGACAGAGGCAGGAATTTTGTAGGAACATTTCGACCAATCCCACGCGTGTTTGTTTTTTGGCGTTGTATCTAAATACGCACAATGGGCAAGAAATTGACGTGACACTTTTGCGAATGCAAGCATGTAGTATAGGATTTATATTATATTTGTTTTGAAGTTCTTTAGGGGCACAATTTACTGTTGCACATTGTTGAATGTGCTGATTAGCCATCTACCACAAGCTGGTAGGAGAAGGCGGCGGTGAATATGAGACTTGCCAAGTGGCGGAAGAAAAAAAATAAAAACAAAAAATTGTGGATATTTATATTCTCATGGTACATAAGACAACAATCCATGCGTAGAAATATGTTTAACAATTGCGCGCGTTTATCGTGTGTATCTGGAGCTACGTTCTTATAAGTACGCAATCTCTTCGGACATTATTTAGACAAGGTGTGACTACTACATGGTTATTACCTAGATGTTTCATTCTAGCATCGATTGCATCACCTCGAAAGACGATTGCATACTTAAAAATCCCCGGCAGTCGATGAGGACGATATACCCGCCAACTTCTTTAACGTATTTGTATATTTTTCTTGGTGTTTTATGAACCTTCATAATACAAACGTCCCCTTTTTATAATGCAGTAGCTGAAAGTTGGCGCTCTGTCAGTACGCATCTTTTCTTTCCGGGTACTCTCAGTTTATCTTTTTTTTAGGTTTGCTTGTCCGTCGTTTTTAACACCCTAAACCTTGACTAGACCTGTAGCGGAGCCAGGGAGAACGATAGTGCTTGGGCGCACTCCAGGGCTGAGGCGTTCAATGTTTATTCTCCTCGGCTGAATTTGTAACATTTTACGTAGAGTATTCACGGGCGCTTGATATCGGTTAAATGCTTGAGAAGGTGCATGCTTCTCATTAGAGCATGGCTTTGCATGGGGCACCGGTACGCAGCTGCACAGAGCTAACGGGAGTCCATCTGAAGGCGTGCATATCTCGAGGGTTCGTAGACAATGCGGCGGAGCAAGGGGAATCCCGTGTAGACGAGTTATTCGCATTTTCTGCAGTTCAAATTGATGCCGTCTTTAATTTTCTCTCAGGGGTATTGTATTCCTTGTGAACTAGCTTGGCAGTAAAAATTGCTGGGAGCATCACAAGTGCTCGTTTGTATGACTCACAATTTATTATATCTTGTTTTTTTATTTTACTTCTTTGGGTTCACAAGAAGGTGTGCCATGAGTAATTTGACTGAATGTTTATGATAATTTGAACATTTGCTGACAATCGGGAATGTGTGTGATGAGATGTATCAATATTTCTGGGCACTCATAAGTGGTAGAACCGGGAATATACTTGAATCCCTGGATTCTGCTGTGAGGCCCGTTAGTGTAGATGGTTCTGCAGTGGGGTTGGGGCGCCTTGGTGTTAAACTTCGAGGTCTGGGTTTGGTGCAGTTTCAGACATTCGTACGTTTGCAGAGTATTAAAAGCGCGTACTTATTGATCACAGAGCTAACACCACTACCCCTAATGCAGGTTTTTTCTTGTGGCTGCGGCTTCTGGTAGGGCATCGCGTTCTACATTCAATCAGGCCAGCTCAGAGGGGAGAGGAGATCATATCCTGGTCAGGGAGAGGGTGGCGCGAAGGAAGGTGGCCAACTGGTCCTCCATCCCCCGCGCCCCCGTGCACACGTTCTCGGCAAGCCGGTTCGGCACGTCGCATGTGGTCACGAAGAGGTCACGACTTACGTGACACCGGCTGGAAAATGGCGGCTCCCGGCTTGCGAAAACATGCGCAGGCGAGGCGTAGGGAAACAAGGGTCGCTACAATCCCCCACTTCTCAAGGCCGAACCTGTACCGCTTGGACAACCGCTGCCGAGCAAAAGCACAACACGTCCCCACGATTAACAAGACTCGCCCCAAGTCAACAAAGGTCCGCAAAGTCCGTAACAGTTCTCTCTTCTTGAAGCAGCACCACACCACAGGCACAGTCCACGACACACGTTCAGGTCCGACGCATCTTTGCAGTCACCGGAGGTGGGGCAGCCCAGGAAAAGCCGGTCGGGGCAGCAGATGTAAACATCAGGCGATAGGGGCGGGCGTAAGCCGCACGTCGTGGCAGCAGGCTTAAGAAGCAGGCGGGACGGCGTATTTTCTGACAGGAAGGGGCCTCTTGAGCTAGTCGTTCGGCCGGCAAGGCCCACAGCGTTTGCCGCAGAGACTGCCACCATGGTCACGAGGGCACGATAAGAGCCAGTCGACACGGGGTCGTGGCCCGATGGAGTGTGCAGGCCGGGCCCGTAAGGGACCAGCCCAGAAGATCAGCTATTGGGGTGCTCGGGTGCTGCCAGTTGTGAAGTTTTCCGTGGGAGGTGCCTTGGTGAGACGCCAGGTGTACCTGCTCGGGAGGCCGCACCTCAATCGCCGCTGAACCGCATCAAGCAGGCTGCGGCCTACGGACGGGGCCTGGGAGGCTAGCGATGGTAGGCACCAACGGCTGTAGGAACCGACCGCGTGTACTGTGGCTGCAGCGGACATGAGCGGACCAGGGACAAATGCCAGGGGGAACATGCTGCAGAAACAAGTCGGGAAAGCGAAACAGGGTTCTCGGGCCAGGCCAGAGCCTCCCCAAAAAACCTAACACTGGTGCAGCGGTTCGATACCTCAGAATTTGTTTGCCCAGGGCAGAAAGCCCCCCCCCCCCCGGTATCACTCACACTACACTCGAGGTTATGAAGCTAAACCATGGAGTTGCAGAACTGAAAATGTAAGCCTTAGGCCCCACTCATGACCGGCCCCCCGCGAGTCGTGGAAATGGCTCAGAAACCGCTCTTCGCAGACTGCGCGTAATAACCACTTTGAAGGGGTCGCAGGACTCCTTCGATGGTATATATATCAGCAGGAGTTCCCCTTAGATAGAGCAGAAACGCATACTACAAAAAACAGAACAAAGCAAAACAATCAAACAGACCAATAAACGCGCCTGCAGCCATACCAACTGCTTTATTCTCGGTGCCGTCAGCAATATGACCTGTTAGCGACGTCTCGGCGGACACTCCGCCCCCCTCCTCAGACGTTCGGCCCTTGCTGGCCTGTCAATGATTTGGGTTCACAAATATTTTCAACTTGGCAACGACAGCAGTACCAGCTGTTACCGGACACCCGGTGGCCGCGCCACCTCGGTCTATCTCAGAGCACGGCTCTTCCCTTAGCCCAACAAAGACAAAAACAAAAAACAAAATATCACTACCATTACCATATAATGTATTCATATTATGTACAGGCTATTTACAAAACGAATAGTTCTGTTCACCATTAAGGAACTCTTCACTGCTGAACGCCGTGCCGGAATTGTAGGCAGGGGAGGTTTGAGGGGTTGCCCGGGATTCAATGCTTGGTTGCAGCCGTCCCTTCGGGGCTCCCTTTGTTGTGCTGCGCGATGGGAGGGTGCGTGGGGCACCGCGAGATGGGTTAGCGCCCGCCCGAGCTCTCGGAAGCGCAAGGCGCGCTTGTCGAGCTACCGTCGATGCGGCGGGTGCGCGGGTAAGAGCTGCCCGCTGGCGCAGCCTCCGGAGTGGCGAAGCAGTCTCCGGCAGCGTTGCGTGTTTGCCGCGCGCGCACGAGATATTCGGAGCGGAGCGCGCTTCCGATACCTCGGCCAGCTTTGCTAACGGGAGCACGGCTGCATGAACGCCTTGCCTACCTTCCATTAGCAATGTCAATCACAATGCCTGTTCCAGTCAGTAATCACGGCCGAGAATTACATGCACTGTCTGGCCCGGGAGATGCACGAATTTCTGGCGACGCACTCGTTTCTCCCATACGACCACAAGAATCGCCGAGCCACCAGAATTGGCTTCCCGCTCGCGACGTGGGGGTGGGATGTCGCAAGGTTGCAATCGAACAGCTGTCCGATGCTTCTGAGCGGGGACATCATCGCCGATTAGCGAAGCAGTCGCTCCGCTGTCCAGCAACCCCGCAATGTTTAGACTAGTGATCATAAGGGTAATGAAAGGCGCTGGTGCGTTGGGGCGTTTCACCCTGCACGCTATTGGAATTAGGGGCTCAGGCTCACCGCTTAATGTAGCTATAGCCGTCGGTGACGAAGTGCTCAGAGACGGCTGGGGGACGTTTCCAGAATGGCGCTGGCTTCCGGCGCCGGGCATGGAGCGGTGCACGCGCGGGCATCGTGGCCTGTTGCGGGGCATTGTAGCAGACGATGACGAAATGCGACTCCGCAGCCTGAGGCCTCTGTCCGCGTAACGCTGGCGGGTTCCCTTGGCTTGGTACACTGGCGTAGCGGTGGGGTTCCGAGTGCGCTACTGCTCTCTGACCGTCGGGCTGCACGTTCGGTCCCCTCGAGCTTTCCACACGGGCGTAGCTGTTGGATTCCTCACGCGCGGTTTGTACCCGGCCGTAGCCGTGCCGCGACATGCCTTGCTGGGCGTCAGAACGCGCCCGCATTTGCGTACGAGTACAGGTCGAGCGCGCGCTGCGACACATCGCGCAGCTCTATTTTCATGCCCCCTCGTACGCTGCTGTCGCCGTGGCGCGCGGCATGGGTGGAGGGGGCGCACCCTGCCAAGCGCACCTTGGCTCCAGCGTGGCGTGGGCTGGGGTAGGCGGGCGATAGCTGCGAGGCTTGGGTGCGTTTTGCTTCGCTGGCAAGTTCATTGAGGTTGGCGAACTGACTGCCTTGAAGGTACGCTGCAAAAGTGAGGGGGGGGGGGCTGACGTAAGGCAGGCGACATGCGCCCCAGTCGTAAACGCTTTCCAGGTCTGCGTGGTGGGGTATGTTCGTCGCGCAAACGCTCCGGCGAACGAGGGGGCCGCAACTCTAGAGCTGTGAGGCTCGTACACGGCGGGGTCGGGTTCACTAGAGCTGCGCCACAGCTCCTCCTTTGCAAACATATGCGCTGGGTTGCTACGACCAAGGCCCGGAGGGCATGACCTCGTTGCAGCCCGCGGTACCTGCAGGTGGTCGCAAGAAGCGTCCCGCCCGCCGACACCATTCGGCACACCGGCAGAAGTGGGATGATGGCTCCCGTGACTCTCCCGGGCGGTGCTTTGGTTGCCTGCTAGGTTAGCGCCGCCTGGGCCTCAGAGGGGCCTGGGCGTAGTAGTGGCGGGCGACCGGCTCGGAACTAAGTGATAACCCTCGGGCTATCGGATTGCCTCATGCCGGCAGAAGTGGGACTGGCTCCCGTAACTCTCCTGCGTGGCGCGTCAGTTATCGGGGAGAACAAGGGTCCACACAACCGGTAACACACATTACACAGAAATTAATGCGCTGGACTAGTGTTAGCCGCAAAAAGGTATGCAAGGCTGAGTCTTAAACGCAATAAAAGATCCCGGCGTTCGGCCAAGGCTGCGAAACACTTTGCAGATTGACAATACAAGCATTGCGTTCTTTGTTTTCGCGTCCGAACTCTGTGCCTAAAGAGCTGCAAGAATAAAAAATATTTATAAGATATTGCATTTGGTGACAAATTGCTTCGTCATCCGACAACAAGAATGCTCCGTCGCTTTCTTGTTCAGTAGAGCAGAAGAAGGTAAGTTTCGCTGGAAAAAAAAGCAGGAAGGAAGGCCATTCAAACCACTTCATCTTGGGACACAAAACAAGTCCTTGAAAAAAAACATTGGTGCAGAAATTTCTAGAATTATCTACTAATGCGTAGCATTCTATAGCGCTTGTCCTGGGTGTGCGTTTTTACTGGTCAAAGTTTAGTTTTTCTAAACACTGTCCCAACTATTATCTCTATTTACGCTAATATAACGATTCCAAAAGGAACATTCAAGAAATCTGCAATTATGGGGAAATTCCGTCTGTTATTTATTGTGACATTTTCCGCGATTTTTTAGCACTTTTCTTATTTTTTTGTTTTTCTAAAGTTCGTTCGAACAATTATCTCCATTTACGTTATTATAACGATAACATTTGGAAGTTTCCCGAAATCTACATTATTGTGGAAATGCAGGGGTTTACACTGTTCGCTAGTGTTCGTAATTATGTCCTATTTTTCTTTTTTTTTAAATTTCGTTTCACCAATTAGCTCAATTTTTGCTATTATAACGATCACATGTCGAACTTTCGCTATATCTGCATTATTGTGGAAATGCCATGCGTTATACATTTGGTATTTTCCGAAGTTATTTTATATCGTTCTGGTTTTTTAGTTTTTCAATATTTCGTTCGACCAATGATCAAAATTTACGGTAGTTGAATAATCACATTTTGAACTTCCCCGAAATGTGCACTATTGTGATAATGCCGGGGATTACACGGTTCGCCAGGTTTTGTAATCATTTTATATCTTACTTATTTTCTTAGTTTTTGAAATTTTTGCAACCAGTTTTCTCTACGCATTTATAGCGGTTACAGGTGGAATTTCCTGAATATCTGCATTTTTGTGGCAATGCAGGGCGTTAGGCGGTCTCGGCTAGGGAGGTACTCCAACAACAACACTACCCACTATATAATATTCCTACTGAAAAGCCTTACACATAGATATAACGTATGCTATGACGAAGACAGACATTTCATACAGCTTAAACGTGAAGTTTAACAATTTGCATTATCAGAACGTGCTAGAGCAGCGGGTCAGAAACAGTAGAAAAATTTTTTAGAACTTGTTTTGCACTTTAATAGGTTCACGCATTTTACCGCTTGTTTCAATATTTTAACGGGTACCCAAAACTATTGTTCAACCAATTTGATAGCAAGAACTACGAAAGAAAATTTCTAAATTTGAGCTATAGTTTATGCGTCTTTTTGTGACCCGCCGCTTTGGCTAAGTGGTTGTGGCGCTGTGCGGATGGTGGGTCTATCTCATGAACGTATTTCTAACGCTTCGCTGCTTATCGTACATTTGCTGACACGTCTCTTGGTGCGATTTAGAACGTTAATTTAGCTTGGTGATGGGCTGAACCCCGGAAAAAAGAGGCCTCAAGCATATTCAAACACTATTATTATAAAAAAAAAACAACAAAGCTCACACCAATGCCCACGACTTGAATGTAGCGAAGATCTCCGCAAGAGCAGCGTTTTCCTTATTTTTCGCCTCACTGTGTTGTCTAATCCTTGATGCTGCACAAGGAAGCAGAGCTGGATATTCGTCTTCCGCTATCGCACACAGTTCTACGCGCACGTATTTCGCGGCCTTCCTTGGTTGTTTCGCGCTAATCGCTGCGGCCGCGGCATCGTCGGCTTCCTCCGCCAAGTCCCGAGCACGGGTCCCGCCCACGCCTCTTCTTCCCTCTTCGCCTATGTCTCCGTTGCCGCCTATCTCTCCCGTCATCATGCCGCTGCTCCATGGTGGGCGCCTGCGGAAGGGGGTGTGGTTTGACCTCTAGATCTCAAGGTCATAACTGGTAACCCTGCGAAGAGCGCCCGAGGTAGAGTGGTGTAGCTTTCGGCTATAAAATACTTGCTGTTCTGGGCAGAGGTGCCGCAGGGCACGTCAGTTTGCTGGAAGATCACGCTTCGTACAGAATAAGATAGGGGGCTCGTTTGCTGCTGCTCCTGCTGTGCCCCATAATCATCTTCACTCTCCTTTCTTTTAACAATTTTGTCAGCCCGAAACGCTTCTTCCTGTAACTTGGGGTGCTATGATCACAACAATACTAATTCCATGCCGGCGAAGCAACCCCTTAGCGTTGTCTTTGCGACCCGCCTTCAGAAGTAATTCTAAATCCCTAACATACGAAACAGAAATTTTGTTTCGCTATCAGGTTTGGGACGTCTCCCTGACAGTGTTATAGAAGGCGATATGTGTGGACCAGTTGAAACTAGAAATGGATTAACGGAAGCACAATACTCTAAATGCATCGCAAGGAGCAATTGCTACCAGCGCGGGTATATCACGCGAATGTGCTCGTGAAAAAAGCCAAGAAAACCGCAGATGACCGGAGAGAAGGCCACATTAGGGGAACACACAGACAAAAAGACACGTACCCTCTTCTGAAGTTCTGAGAGGCTCTTAAGGTGCGCTCCCAATACGCAACGCGAGGGGCAAAAGCGGGCAGGACCACTGCAGCGATCGCCGTCGGGGTGATAACGTTTGCCGTCAACACCTTCTTCGGAAACAACGTTTTGGTTTCGTTTGGCTGTCTGGTTTTACAACAACAAATCAGAGTCATTGAGGTTTCATCATTAAACAGGCTACTTATTTATCGTGAGCGCCGGACAGTTCCGCTCCTCATCTCTTTATGGTTGCTGGGCCGCATTTCGGAATCTGTTGCCTGCGAGAAGATTACTTCAGGTGACATGCTTCCAGCCTATTGCAGGTAACCGCTATCCAAACGTGCACAAATCTGGATGGTAAATCGGGTTTAAAAAGGTGACAAATCTGTGCCTGCTACTCAGAGATAAACGTTTCCTGAAGCACTTTTTTTCTGGTTCTGCTAAGGGCCCTGTATCCTACAGGAGTACGCAAATGCCTTCGGTTTGCATGATGCATAATCATATCCATTGCCAATGACAGTTCGGTTGTTTGCAGCAGGCCTCGAGCGTAACAGACAAATGAACTTCGGGCTCACCCTGCAATTTCCCCTTAGATTGCTTGCCAAACTGTAGTCTATTCTCCAGACGCTCTCGTTCACTGTAGTATCACAAACTGATCCCCCGCGGCCTTCTTGTTCCGCTTGAACAATGATGCTGGCCCCTAAAATGAGCACCGACCAATCCTTCTCGATGATGAAAGCCATAGGTGTTGTGCGTTCGATCGCTATCTTTGCTGGTATACAGAAAGATGAGCAAGTCAACGCCGGTCACTGTGTTTCGGGAAATTAGTGTTCTGACCATAAGTATACAACTCACAAGATTGGCAAATATGCCGATATATAAGTTCGGGTATTCCCTCTATACTTATAAGGTGCGGAGTACCTTAGCACCGCACAATGTCCGTCCGCGTCCGTGCGCATAGCACTTACAATCGCAAATAATACCACACGCACCGGCAGGATTCGAGCCTGTGTCTCGTAGACCAGACAGAGTTAGTGTACGTCGTCTTACACATTGGGCTACGAGCGTGTGTTGGTACCCGAGAGACTATCGGCTTACTCCCTCTCCTAAAACCACGCGCAGTAACTGAGGACCTCCCAGTGTCCGTCCGCGTCTATCCGTGCGCACCCCACCATCAAGAGAAAATCAAGCGAAATTTGGTTTGAGCCGTGAGCTGCAGTTTTATTTAGGAAATAATCAAGGTGCAACTCACGGGTGAAATCGAATGACGGTGGGGACACAAATCGGATCTCAGTCGAGGCGCAACTTAGATGTCATTTAAAGTCCCTGCACTCCGCACCCTGGCCATCATCCACGGAGTGGAAATCACTCTTCGCGAGCGCTGTTATTTAGGGAGTAACGGGAATTGCAATGCGTCCTGTGGGGCTTCATTTTTATTAATCTCTCTTTCTGACAACGAGCGATGGCTTGAGAGGTTTTAATAGTGATATTAGGCAGTGTTTAAGATTAGGACTGGTCGGAGGATATCCAGGAAAAGTTGCAGGCAGCGGTGAATGCTTTTAAGGAACAGAGAAAGGGCCTATCCTTCAGACGTGAGCTAACGGATGAGAATGATTGCAATATTGCTAAATTAGTTTTCAGTTTTTTTGAGGGCGCGCCTACTGGGTGTATTCTCACTGGGTACGAAAGAAACCTTCTATACAAATGGAACCACTCTAAACTTTTTAACAGGAGCGTATCGATATCCTTCCCAGAATTGGCTCTCCGAAAGTCATGCACACATGTAAAATAGGACCTTTACAAAACAAGGAAAAGCACAATTCTGCAGATTTCTCTAAATCGTGAGTAAAGGAGCTAGCTGGAAGCTCTATCTCAAAATCGAAGGGCGGAGCCAAATGAAAAAAAAACTGATAATAAATCGGGCACAAAAACAAACACGAAGTTGTACCTTATGTACAGTGCTCAGGGATTGAAACGCGACACTGTGAGCGCGTGGCCTGCGGTAGATGCAGCGCCGCCCGTGTACGCCCGTGGAAGCTAGGTGTTGCATTGTGGTATACCACGAGGGTGAGAGCGTTTTAATCGTAGGCTTGCTGCTTCCAGTTGCCAATAAGCGGGGCTGTGGTTCCACGCAGCGACAGCGGTGCGCTGCGAGCCTGGAGCGTGTTTGTTCGCCGGTGGTAGCCGGCCGGTGGTCCGCGCAGCCAATTTCGCGACATCTTCTGCTCGGGCGCTCTTCTTACGCGTGCCCTTCCGATGCGACACAGATAATGTGCGTGTAAGGCACGGTCACGCTTATCTGAATAAAACGAGCGTCTGCACGAAGGAACCGCCAACTTTATTCCATGATATAAACTAAAAAAAGAGGAGAGCCGACGAAGTACTAATGCACGGCACCACACGAGAACGTGCCTGCAAAGGCGTCTTTCCTTTTTTTTACTTTTCATCCTGGAATAGGGTTTGCTGTTCCTTCGTACAGAAGTTTCTTTTATTCATATGAGCGTGACTGTGCATTACATGAACATAGTGTGCCGCGCATTGGAAGGGCACGCGTAACAAGAGCGCGCGCACACGATGTCGCGAAATCGGTTGCGCGCCCAGCCGGGCTACTGCCGTCGGCGCACAAACGCGTTCCAGCGCTACTAGAGTTCCTCTATATACAGGAACTGTTAGCGCTACAGGCTCGCAGCGCCCCGCTGTCACTATGGGAACCACAGTCCCGCTCATTGGCAACCGGAAGCAGTAAGCCTACGGTCAACACGCTCTCATACTCGCGGTATACCACAATGCAACACCTAGCTTCCACGGGCGTCCACGGGCGGCGCTGCATGTACCACAGGCCACGCGCTCGCAGTGTCGCGTTTCAGTCCGTGAGCACTGTACGCAAGGTTTCATAAAGATAAAAACTGTTTTCAGTCGGCAAGGTGTAACGTTGGTTTTTTCGGCGACAAACAAGCTTGCATGCGCAGCTTTCCGCACAAAAAGGCAGGATGCTCAAAGAAGAATGCCCCTCCGTATGCGCAGTGTGCAAAAGAGGTTGTTAAGGGCAGTCGGTTGAAACACGGCAGGCCGTAAGTAAGGCAGACCGGTAACCGGATAAGGGAGCATGCAGAAATTTTAAATAAATTTAAAAGGCCCATCTTCCGTCTCACTTAAAAAAATGCACGCCGTCTGAGAATATGCTTCCCCATGCCAACTTTCCAAGCAAACGCGGGTCAAAGATCCCCTGAGATTAAGGAAGCGTATTAGATAAAGAAAGAAATGGTGCAATGTGTCAACAACGCGCCTACCTCTCTGTGTTACTGTGAAATGAATTATTGACACCCCTCTACCATAGCCTCCTGTCTAGTGAATTTCTCCGCACAGCTCATGTAAGCATCTTTTTCTTCCTTTGCCTATATGAATCGTTGAATGCCATGGCAGTAAAATGAGCGCCTGTCCCGTCATCTTTCCTGAACACGTCCATTTTTACCACCTGAATGATGTCGCAATGTTCACACAACCCGTCCAGCAGCAAGTTCTTCTTAAGTGCTCTACCCCTTCCTGTAAACAAAAACTGCACAACGTTTATTTCAACGAGTTTATAAAAAAATTAAATCTAACTTGCAATCCTTGTAATGGTAAGCCAAATGAGTTCTTTATTTGAAAAGATTTATAAAATCACCTTTATAAAACACGTACCCATTAAGTAGCCCATGCGATATTTACCTTTAACCTTCGCTGAAAACGGTGAAATACTGTCTAGCTAAAAAAAACCCGCCTCGTTCATGGAAGAAACCAGAAGCAGTCAACAGAAACATAGCTCGCCACTATCGACCTTGTAACACGCCGCTACAATAGAACTCGGGTAATGAAGCTTCACACAGCCTGGTGGATTCGCACACCCTGCTCACATTAATTTGGTGCTTTATTGTTCAGCAATCAAATCTGAGCCCTTCTCCTGTTTCCCTGCCGTGCTCGAACCTTCGCTGGAAATAGAATTGAAAGAAAACCGAGCTTCACACATACAATAAAGCCTACGCCAATTAAATCAGGTCTTCTCGCCGCGCAGTTGCTGCCTGCCAATACCGCTGCCTCACTCTGCCAACCCACTTGCTTCGTACGTAGCAATCCTTTTGATCGAACAGATTTTCGCTGCAGCTTCATGGTAGGTGCAGCGCTTCGCTTGACCAGCGGAATTAAAATATTGGATTACTCGTGGGGTCATTCCGATCAGCAATGGTTCGTCTGCGGCCGCCGCTCGCTGGAATACTTTCCGGGCGAATTCATAACGACAGCAGCAGTCAGACACGGAGTAAAGAAATGCGTTAACACAATTCGGTTGGAATACTTTTTTTAGTAAGGTAGCTTTTTTAAGGTGACCATTTTTAGGGAGGAATCAGCCGTTGTTACTTCTGATTGCTGGCAGGTATAAAGTGGAACAGCGCACAGAGATCATTTTTATTGCTTTTTCGCCAGCCACAGAGGTATTTTTAGAGAAGTGTTTTTCAATACGTACGGGCTACATTACTGTGCTCTTAAGTGGTGTGCCTGTTAACGCCGTTGTATTCAGAAGTTACGTGAGGCCAAGAGTGTTGGCGTACATGCCACCACGATTAAGTGCTTCACACAGACTACGTGACACGGTACGAGTTTTTTGTAACACACAAGTAGGCGACACGAAATGTCTGACAAGCCATGGCTAATGCCTAGGTGTAAAATTATTACTTATTACATAGTACTAGTTGTATACTTCCAAACAAGCAGTATAAAATCACAATTAAAAACTGTGAGTTGGACATGTTTGTGTCGAATAAGGAATCCACAGATCTTGACACAAAAGAACGACCTCCGTACCAGATTAGAGGATGGACTGTGAGCTATGTCCCAAATGACCTTGTTTATTTAAACGGAACGTTTATATTATCTCTTTTGTTGATCTCGTTGGTGTTCGTAATAATTTCCGCGTCACACAGCCATAAGAAGCGCGTGAAACCCTTCTAATTTAGTTTAAATGTGATAATGGCACTCCTTTTTATGAGTGATTGAGTTTTAGACGACCAATTTTCAGGTAACGCCCAAATAAGCCTACGACTTAATTTCCACACGTTCAACGTATACTATACACGACGTCTACTATACAACATTGTAGCATTGTTCTTTCTCCCTCTTCCTTCTCTCTTTTCAAACCGTTGAGCTGTTTCAAGTTTTAGTGACGTCGTGGACCGCTGCCAGAGAACTCATCCCAGCCGAGCGCACGTAAGAGTGCGCTTCGTAAGGAGCGTCTGGCGTCGTGGAGACATGCGCGCGAGCTCGTGCCATGTGAGGAACACGCAACAAAATACAAGCAATAAGAAGCGCAGGTTAACGTGCGCCTTGTGCGGATCCCCTGGTGTTGTCCAGGTCGGCCCTCGAGAAAACCCTGCCCGGAATTAGTGGTGTGATTTTTCACGTGCTGTTCCTCTCGCCAGTTCACCTGCGTTCGCGCCTGAAGTAGGGAACACAGGCCCCGAGTTCGCGCTACAATCGCACAGTTCGCGAAGCTGCTTACCGTAAATTTTAGCTCGTGCTAACGCGGATCGCGTCAGGGGAGATTTAAAAGGCTGCGCACAAAACGATCGGAGCCTGCCAGTCATAAAGAACTTTCAGCGAGAAGTTCAGAAATCCCTGTGAGGCGAACATCAGTGTCACTTAAAAAACGAAAGAGTCCGCCAGTTCCGCTGTTTCTCCAGACCTGCATCACTGCACTCATAGCCAGAAAGGGCGAAAAAGGGCGCAAATATCCCCCTTCAGTTGTAGCCAGTGACAGTTTCTCCGCAAGAAACGTAGCTTTGGGAGCATGTGTGCCGTGAGCATAATTCACGAAGTAAATATCCGTCGCCGCCGTTGTAGGCAGCAACGGCAGCTAGAAAAACCAGACTGCTCTAGAAGTTGATCTCCCCCTGTAATGACGTCGCCGCTTTGCGATCTGGCCAATATATTTGTTTGGAATTTCATAATTTGCCAACAAAAACTTTCCATCACGGGGTTTCTTAATAATGCCACAGTGAAAATCCTATTTTTGGAAATATTTGAAGGGCCTTGTCTAAGTTAAGACGCAGCATGTGGCACGGAGCGGCGATGTGTAATGAACAAAGTCTTCTTGTTCAGAAAAATACGCCGTGTCACAAATACCTCGCGAAGAATAATAGAGGTCGATGATAGAGTTCGCGCACACGACACAGGGAGGAAGCTGCTAGTCAAAAATTTCAAACCTTACTCACTATCACTGAGTCTTATTAATACCGCTTATTACACCTCACGATAAAGGCAACAACAACCACTACAACATCTGCTAATCGTAAGCGCCCCCTGCAGGTGAACCACTACAACATCTGCTAATCGTAAGCGCCCCCTAGAGGTGAGCCCTTTGGTGTTAGCTTTTATTAGCGGGACATAAATGCTTTGCGTACGAGAGCAATGGCAACACCGCGAGAGCCGGAAGACCCGGGCGCATTTTTACTCCAATTTACGAACGCTAAGTTGAAGAAGTCTGTAATGCCTTACTTCGTTTCGTGCTCCTGGGAACACATGCCATGTTTCCCTATTATTTCTCTCGTACAGGTGAGGTTGATCTGGCACATATGAGATCGAAGACGTTTGGGATAAGCTACAAACATTAAGAAACTTAAGTGTTAGGCTTTGCTACTTTCTGCCGTAGCGCGTGGGTCGATAAACCATTGTTCAGGTTGCCGCAACGAAGGCGGTTGGTTTTCTTTTCTTTTGTGAAAAAAAACTATGCTGGGGAGCGTGTACTTGCCGTCGAAGCTCAGCAATAATCCCCAGAATTAGCGGAGCATAAATTTCAAATATTTGCATCGGTTGGAATTTCAACGCTAGCAATTACAGCAACGACCCAGAGTGCCAATTACGAAGCGTTTTTGCAATTGATTATCCATTTCCTACCAGTTTCATGAGCTGGCCTTGTGGTCTAGAAAACACTAGAACCTTCAGGATTCGAATCTGTGTCCTGTAGATCAACCGAGTTTGACTCATCTCTTTGACCGGGGAATAGTTGCACGGTTCTCCTTTTTTCGTGACACCAGCCACCCTCTTATTCCAGCTTTCTGTAACCTCCTCAGTCCCGGGGTACCCAAGTGGGTACCATAACAATAAAGGCAAAAGCTTTTCCCCATTCGAAATGCGCGCGTCAGAAGTTGTTTCCCCGCAAAAATTATGGCTTGCTTTGACTAAGCCCCCCCCCCCCCCCCCCCCCCCCCGTGGCGCGATAGTGTCGATTCATTTCTGAGATGCAGGCTGCAAAATGGGCTTTCAACGGCGCGAGCGCTCCAATGCGTCCGTAGGGTAAGCAAGACCCAGAGTACCCAAATGGGTACCATCAAATTTCATCACTTTCGTTAGCTTTTTGCTAATGTAATTCTTTGCATTTATTTCCAGGGATAATGAACGGAATGAAAGTGTGTTGTAGCATTTTTGTAGCATTTTTAAATAATTGTAGTAATATTGAAAATATTTGTCCTTGCAATCCACACACATTGAAACCCAGCGTACCCAATTGAGTACCATCAAAATTGTATTACTTTCGCTTGATTTTTTGCTATTGTAATTTTTTCGTTTATTTCTATGGATATTGAACCGAAAAAGATGTGTTACAGAAGATTTTTGTATTTTCAAATTCTTGGGACCGGAGAGGGTAAGTTAACCTCATCGAGGTTTCGCCTAATTTGGCTGTCGCATCATGATTCTCGGCCGTACCTTGATTGTTGGTGTATATGTGATGTAGTGCACCCTTCAATACGAATATGGTTTTTGTTGGTTCGTTTATCCTCAGATTCTATGTTCAATGTGCGTGGTGTTAATCTCTATAAGGACATAATTTACAGGATTTTGACAAGACCCCTGTCTACAACTGTTACTTATAACTTGTCTGGACAAGGTGCGCTTTAAGTGTACGTAAAATGCCGTTTTTTCCTTCAAGAAAAACGTTATTCTTCAATGTCCACAGCAAAACTTTGCCTTTAAAGTTGTGGCTGCACAACCTAAACATTTTCTGACTTCTGTGAACGGTCCCTGTGCATTGCACCGGAAACTATTGAGCCCTGCTTCCTATATTGTAAGGATGCCTTACTATTTGTGACGTCCTTCCAAGAACTTTCAAGAAGGAGTTTGAATTGGCAACACATAGAATACGGTATCTCGTTTCACTCGCAGACAGTGATGTGCCATATGATTGTTTTTTTTTCTAATCGGTCTCCATAGTTCATGGTAAACGCGAATGCTGGATAGGCCCGCTGAGCGTATGGTTTCCTCGAGATCACACTTCTGCCAAATGATCAATAACCTTAAAAACGCCCATGACCAAACCGATTCTCGCCCTGACTACTATCTCCTCCTTACGAGTTCACTGTTGCCCCCTTTTTATACGAAGTCTACATAACTGTGCATTGTGCTAGCTTTATTCTTCATCTCGTAGTCAACTCACTTGGATGTGTACATTGTTGTAAATACGCGTCCTAAATATTTCCTACTATGACATGTAGTGCAATATGTACCATGCGGAAAACAAAAGCAAACGTTGTGGTTCAGCGGGTAGAGACCTGTTCGTCATGCGTGGGGCAGTGTTTCGAATACAGTCAGCGGGCTATATTTATTCTCGCCTCTCTTAGATTATCTGACGAGTAGGGAGGGTGGTTTCGGAGCAAACAAACCATTTGTCCAGCTCAGGACGAACTTTTGGCAAAGTAACAATTCCTCCCCTCGCTTTTGCGTTCATAGGGCACTATCTGATTTTGGAGCGAAGTTAGTCCCCCGAAAGGGCAACAGGCCTGCCCCGTTTCACTCCTTTGGCAGAATGTATTGCAAGCTGCACCAACGTTTTTCTATGCTATCCTTTGCCTGAGAAAGAAAATATCGCCAATTGGTTTTTGGCTGAAAACAGTGGTAGCACCCCATATATTATTGCTACTTGCTACTGGCGCTTTGATGTACCATACAAGCTATAACCGCACCGCCAGCATATCAGCAATGAAATCAAGCTTGAATCTCCGATCTTTAGCATCTCGCCGTCAGATTCTTCGATGGTGTCTTTTCCACAAAATATATCACCATCCCCAATTACATGAAGAACTTATATCACCGCCAGAATATATTTCGCCTCGTCTAGATCATCGTCACAAGGTCGGAGTCCCATTATGCAGAACAAATGGCTGCTACACATCATTCCTACCACGCACGAGCATTGAATGGAATTACCTTCCCGCATCAATAGCAACTATCCGAGATCATGAATTGTTTAAAAACGCTATTAGCTAAGACTGTATGAGTAGGAGCCGCACCACTGTAATAACATGCATATCAACTGCTTCACTTCTGTATTTTTCCCCCATGTGCAAGTACCACTCCTCTCTGTAATACCTCCCGGTCCTGAGGGTACCAATAAATGAAATAAAGGGATCGCTTTTTTAGGGGGGAAGCACCCTAGCACCTCGCTTTGTCCGTGGCTTGTCCCTTGGCGTCCATGTACACCGTTATACGCATGCGCGAAGAGCAATAAATTGGATTTGATCGGATAGGATATGATTGGATTGGATTTGGATTGGATTGAGTTGTATTAAATTTGATTAGAATAAATTAAATTGTATAGAATTGGATTGGATTGGAATTGTATATACTTTACACACGCGTTGTCACACTTTTACATGCGCGAGTGTGTAATGCCACGGGTGATATACGGTAAGAACGATCCCCAGTTTTTCGTCCACTCGTCAGGATTCACTTCGTCGAGATGCGTGATTTTTTTCTTTTCTCTCAATCCACCCTCTACGTTCATTTCAGTGCTGTTTGCTGTGCCTGCACCCTTTTTGATACAACAGCAATTCACATTACAAACGAGCACATGTCACCCGAATCCTGGTGCATCTGTGGTGAATCATTTTTATATTCTTCTAGCAAGTGATTCCAAGATTGTGGGCGAAGGTCTTAGACTAACTGGGCCCACGCAGTCATGTTCCGTTCTTGGGAGAAAAATTCCAACTTTAGGTTTAGGAAATTTTATTTTTAGCATTTTTTCTCCGCAAATTTCGCAATAATGGTCTGCAACTTTCCTTCCATTCTCTTTGGGCAGCCGGTAGATCATTACGGGGAGTCCTGTTCAGTTTTGGGCGTGAGCTAGCACCAGCTATGTGTATTTTAGGTAGCCTTTGGGACACAGTAGCAAGCCGTTTGGAGAACCAGAGTCTCAGTGTGAGCAAAATTTCATCTACCACTCTGCAGCATTGGACAGTGCATTTCACGTTTTGCACGATACAGCATGCCTTTTTTAAAAGCAGAAGCTTTACGGTGACCAGAGATGCATGCACAGGGATGCATGCGAAGGCGCAGGGATGCATGCGAACAGGCTTGAACACTACAACCCCCGCCACTTTATGCCTTACTATCTTTTTGCCATGCACTATTCTTTTCCAACCTGCTTTATGGAATAAATTGGAAGCGGTTGTGCATGCTTGTGGCTGGCGATAACACGACTGCAGATATTAAGGGGAGTGTTAAGGGAAGAAACGTTAAGGGAAGAAACGAAGACAACGGGATAAATGATTCGGTGTGCCGTTTACTGACATTATCTTTTGCACACAATGACACCTAAGATACCCTGCATCAAAGGTCCCCTTTCACCGTTTTGCACAAAAGTTCAGCAGAACACGTCCCGTTGACAGGGACATTTCTCAGCACGCACCATCAACGTGCCCAAGCGATTGTTCACCGACTTCCAAAAGATCGAATAATAGCTGAGCAAATCGTTGGTGGACCTTTGTTGGTAAATCTTGCTTGTGTGGGCAGGCAGAACCTAATTATGGCATCTAAAAAGTGAATCTGCCGCTGCTTTGGAACACCAAACATGCACTTAAGGCCGAACTCATTTTCTATAATGTCTTTGGCACATCCGTAAGCCTACTTCTAGCCTAGCAGTGCTTTACTAAAAGAGGGTATTCAACAAAAACCCCTACCTACTGCATTATCATGTCATCGCTGTCCTTATCGAAAGTTCTATCTGCTTTGCTCAAGATACACAAAGGACCCATGATTGACGGGAAAAAATTCAAATGCCGGCCGTTTTGGTCTACCCTTTTTTCTCCCAACCATGAATGTCGACCAGTAATAGAGGGTAAGCAACTCCATAGAGCCTTGTACAGACGAACAACTGCCATTTCGAAAAGCAACTGGTGGAAAATCCCCAAAAGTTGAGAATTACTCGCGTACCGACGGGTCAAGGATGAGTGTGCATGTGCTTGATCCGCATTTTTTCATTCCCCGTCTTTTTTGCTGCAAAGTGTCAAGCAGTTCTTCCCTGACAATTACGACGAAATAGTGGTCCATGGTGCTGGTGGAAGGTGTGCCTAAGTATCCTTGCAGTTGCTTGCAATCTGTCTCACATGTACGCTTGTAGGACGGGCTAGAAAAGCGTACAGAGCTGGTCATATAAAAGGCGAACCCGAAAAAATAAACTACAGCACGAAAATTTGAATAATGCTTTTATGGCTGTTATAAAACGTACAGTGGTACTTTCGTTTTTCAATTACGCGTAATGGTATAGAAAGCATCGCAGGTGGAACGCATGGGGGGCCTCGGAAGTTTTGTTTATACAGAAATATGCAATACCTTCTAGCGAGATAACCTTTGCGTAAAAGAGATCCTTATCGTCAATGTCATCCGCATCAGCCTGGTTGTGTCCTAAAAGAACTATCACTTTTTAAATGTCGAATATTCTAGACGAAATTCCCCTCCCTATGAATGTCCTAGGTGATCTCACACACTTTACAACTTCAGGAGCTGTTCAGCCCCAGCATTGCACACATTCGTTATGTTTATGTAGCGGATAATTCGCGCGTAAGATTCGAATACTTTTCATATCGAATGATGGGGAGCCATTTTTTGGATGTTCGCGGTAGGCTGCAAGTCCTTGCCTGATTCTTAAAGACAAGTCTGGCTAGCGACGGCGCTATGCCGACGGAATGTGCGCGAGACTTGAGATCTGAATTTCTGAAGTTGTGAATTTCTGAGTTTCTGACTGTGCGAAAACGCCTAGTCTACAAATTATGACAACCGGTGCTTTTTCCATTCGGTCTCACCCAGGTTAGTAAATCACAGCCTCCGGACCTTCATTCCAATCTCGCCGTCTGCTTCGGACCCCTGGAATCAGTCGCCGATTTGTTCCCCTGGGCAGCAATTCCAAAGTGGCGGGAGTGAAAGCCTATGATAAACGCGAACAGCAGCCGAAAAGCATGGAAATGGTCCCACGCGACACAACACCATCTGCCGAGATAGTGGCTTTCGGTATTCAGTTCTGAACGGAATTACCAACGGTATCGCACCGGTGTTATTTGTCTCATGGATTTTGGAAGCGTTCTCGTGAGCGTCAGAGTGAGCAGTTATTAATGCGTTGGACAGTTGTTCCTTTTTAAGCAATGCTTGTATGGCTCCGGTTCGTTCTATTTCTCGCATCTGCGAACAAAAATCCCTGATACAGCATGTGCTTTGGAAGCGTCAACTGCTTTAAAGGGCAAAGCGGTGTACCTAGTTTGAAATGGCTAGCTATTTCGGTGTTTACCGCAAAGCTATACAACGTATTGGGATGTTGGTCCTCCTATCAGCAGGAGCTGAAAACGTGGGCCCCAAGGCGAGACACTCCCCAATTGGTATAGAAACTTTTTTATATATGTTTTACTTTAGTTAAGGATGAAGTGTTCAGAGAGTGGCACGAACGCAGGCTGTATTATCGTAGATTTTTTGTTAAGAAAAAGAAGCCTTGCGGCACATAAAACTTTGCCTCCAATGCTACGCATTTACGGCTGTAACTGTATGTGCCTTCCATTGAAATGACCACTATCACGCTGAAAACGCCAGACGCCTTGCGGCATATCCAACTTTGCCTCCAATGCTAAACAGTTAACTGCGGTAAATGTATATGCCTTCCAAAGAAATGACAACCGTCACGCTGAAAGCGCTGAAGAAATAACATAGTCTCGTACCTTATACCTCAATTGTGTGTGACCTCCACATGTCTCGCTAAAAAGCTCCATGCTAATCCGCCTTCGGAGAGGTAAAATGACTTTTGACTTCTATTGCTTATTCTCCCAAACACACGATGGTGCTCATTCCCACCGGGAGCTTTTTGTGTAAGAGGTTCTGACTATTTGTGAAGGACACCGGAAGCTGTAGTAGCATAGAAAAACACAGCCGGTCACTACCGCACTGACCGCCAGCTTGCAGCTCACCAGAACCAATCCAAAAATGCGCCAAATATCGGCACACGAAGCGCTATTATTCCCTGATTCTGTTTACCAAAGCCGTATCGGCGGTTGTGAGCAAACGAACGAGAGTGCAGGTTAAACAGCACGCACCATCAGTCTCTCGGCAGATGTATGGGTGTGTTGGGTGGCGGTGCACTGCCTGGTCAGCCGCTGCTCGCGAGTAATCGTTCATTTTTCCCCTGTCAGCACCGTTCCCACTTTGAAAAGCATATTTTCCTCTTCAGCTTGTGATGGCCAGGGTCTAAATGTCACAGAACACATCTGAAATCTTCACATAATCTATCTTACCTCACGCTGTCGTATGCCCCTCTTATGACCTTTTCGTGTTCGCATCTCGGTTATGAGTCGGTCCCTCTTTCGCTTCTTACTCTCATTTATAGCCTCTGGCAATGATCACACAAGTTGAAGGCGTTATTTTAAATCAAAAAACGGAATGGTTTCTGCGTTATTAGCAGGTACAGGAATGGTGTTGCATCAGGCGTGAGAGTATTTCATGTTCCGTTACGGTCGCATTGCCATTCCGCTGACCTGAAGCTTTACCATACTTTGCGGTACGGCGCATTTTGTAGTCCATAGCATGCCGCCTTATCTCTCCGCAACAAACGTAATTCAGCTCCAAATGAACACACTGTTTACGTAGTTCTCAGGTTGTCACATAAAGTAGGTGATAAGCGTGTGGTAAGTAATATTTTTAGGTATAACGCGATCAATTGACAAATAATGTTTAAAGCACACTGCGATGAATGATCTGGTATTTTTGTCGGTCCCTATTTTCGAGAAGTTGGCATTTTCAAATCCTTCTTTCAGGGTCTATACAGCTGATTGCACGACTTTCAGCTATCAAATAAAACAAACCAAGAAACATTTACTAGGAGGTTTGGCACTAGGCTGCACTGGTGTAAATAGTGTGAGGGAAGACGAACGGACCACTAATATCCTAGCATGAAGGAGTCAGGGAAAAACCGCCATAATCCGAATAAAGTCTCTTTTACAGGCCCCTTTGAACGGATCCAGTTTTCGTCAGCAAGGACTCACGCAGGCCGATGTGTCGACCGTAGCCCTAGGAGTACTCTGCTGCCCCATACAAGTTGGTGTATGGTGGGCTTACGTACCTTCCCGCATTCATGGCAGACGTACAATTGATCCGATGGTGATACCGTCACAGGTGAAAGATTTTTGCAAGCAGCTGCAGTAGATTTACGGCTCATCTCTCTTCTGGCCGAGGTGTTCTACCACCTGGCCATGACGTCATAAGTTAAAACATATCCAGAACGCGCACGATTAAGGCCGACATATGTGCCGCTGGGAATCCCAGGAAACACTGAGTACAGGTTTGTGGTAATTTTCGACAGGACATCATGACAGCGGCGCTGTTTGTGGCCCCGGCGTTCGCCGTCGGTATCAATGCAGCACTCCTGAGTGAAGAAACCGTAAAGCTGCTTGCGGAAATTCTGACAAGCCTCGCTCACCAGCTCATGGGTCCACTTATTACCGATCGTCATGCGTGCCCGCGTATAATAATACTGTGACCGTTATTCCACTACGCAGTCGCAGCGTTGCAGAGAAACAAATATTTGGACTAGCCATAACTCTGGGCGGTCACATAGGATTTCGTAAAGCTTCTGTGCTCTCCGTAAATATGTTCAGCAGGCGTACAGCAAACCGAACCCCCTGCTTTATGGCTAAAAGCTGCACCTCTGTGGTGGAAGGGGTTGTGGCCATCTGAAATTCTCGAAGTTTGTGTTGGCCATGTTGGTGCGGAACAGCCGCGAAGGAAGCTGTTTGTAAATCTAGCCGCATGAGGCTTCAACGAAGACATAAATTATGGTTGATTCTTGTGTCATCAGGAGTCGCGGTGACCGCATGAACATGTCTCTGGGACGAGTCGATCCTTTCAAAATGTCGAGTGGGTGCTGGCCATTGATCAATAAGAGCGCATCCTTGCAGGGTGTTGCTAACGCACACATGCCGAAATCTTTACCGGCATGGCACAGTAAGCGGGTTCCCTGGCGAGTGAGATTTACTTTCATATCTACGCCCTGTTTTCCTTTCCATTACTCCACCCTTTTCTTGTCCCGAGTTTTTCGGGTGACGCAGCTTTCCAACGTTCTTCCATGCTTAAATGAACAGCTGGAACGTTTATATGTATGAGTAACGTACGTTCCTTTCCTTTCAGGCACGGTAGCCAACCAAATCTCTCTCTCTCCCTCTCTCTTACTGCTTTTACTCGTCTTCGCTAGCGTTTCCAAAGTCATTGTTTGCATTGCGCGGAATCGGAAACTTTATCGAGGAGCTTACAACGTCGTCGCCCCTTGCGGCCGAAACCGAAACAAAAGAAGTACATCGTAAGCTTTAACAAATGATTGCAAACGCCAGTAGAAATGGAGATAAGCCGCAGGGGGCATCTGCTAAAGCAGATGTTTGCGTGTACTGTGCGACAACAAGGACCCCGAGCACAAATGTTTAGCCGTGCGTGGCAGCACTGTGAACAGGAAAAAGAGGGACCTGGTGGTTGAGCTGACGCCGAGTGCTTGGACCTTTGAGGTCCCTTGCCGAAGGCAACACACCACTTTGGCCTCCGCTTCTCGTAGACGCCACCTCCTGTCTCACCCGCCGGTGGCAATCAGCAGTCGCCTTTCCTGTACTCCCCTTCACCTTTCTCTTTCCTGCCTTCTTCCTAAGAACTTTCCAGTCGTCTCGTTCCTTCCCAGTTCCCCTTTTTTTCGGCGGCTAGGGTTAACCTTGTGTGGCGAAAGATCCTGAGTTTAGCCATATTTGATTATCGTCGCGGTGCACGGTTGGCGAGGGCAGGACTTGTCCGCAAGTCCATGTCCCCTCTCCTTGTTGGGCTTTATGGTGGGCGGCTGGCACCATGGCCGAATAGATTTTTTATTTATGCCTTCCTTTCGTCGCTCAACTGATCTTTCTCGGAGAAGTGGGAGCACCCAAGTAAGCGCAAAATGTTTCACGAAGAACGTTAGCAACTTCCCACGCTTCCACGTAATGCACAGCAGTAAACGAAGAGAAAACTGCTACCCGCCGCGGTGGCTCAGTGGCTAAGGCGTTGTGCTGCTGAGCACGAGGTCGCGGGTTCGATGGCCGCCTTTCTGATGGAGGCGAAAAGCAAGAACGCCCGTGTGTACGAGATTTCGGCGCACGTTAAAGATCCCCAGGTGGTCAAAATTAATCCGGAGCCCTCCACTACGGCGCGCCTCATCGCCTGCGTTGCGTCGGCGCGTTAAACCCTACAATCAATCAATCAAAGAGAAAACTGCTCGACTTGTCTCGCCATTTCTAGTCGCAAAGACCCTAACTGCCATTATTCGCGAAGGATATCAGATCAAAAACTGGCAAACGGAGACCCTCTTCTCGAAGTACTTCATAAACATCAGCTCGACAAGCACTCAGCACTAACATCTTTCGGAGCAATCCCTGTAACTGTCAGCGACCACCGATCACTAAATACAGTCCGCAGAGTCATCACAGATGACGACCTTAAGTATGTGTCCGAGGAGAAGCTTCTAGAAGGTCTTAAGGAACAAACTGTCACAAATGTGTACCGCATCAAAATCAAAAGCGAAAACAAAGAAATTCAGAGAAGGCATAACGTCCATGCTTTGCATCAAGCATCCTTCCAGAATCTACGGAGGTAGGATATACAAACATAAAACTTAGACCCTACCATACATACCCACCTTACACCGATGCTACAAATGCCAACGCAACGGCCACGGCTCAATGAGCTTTTGTGTTTTTGTGTTCCAAAGTTTCAAAATTTCTGTTTTTGTGTTTCAAAGTTTCTGTGTTCTAAGTTCAAAGCTTTTCTCCATCCAATGGTGCACAGGGAGCATGTCGAATATTATACCACATTACACAAATAATCACATACGCCGCTCAGTATCGCCAGAATGCTTTCTATAAAATGCATGAGTCACGTTTTTGTTCGTGCTCGTGACAACCCGGGAGAGAACACTGGGACTCATTAAAGGACGGAAGGCCAAACCCAGTTGTCGTCACAGCGTTCTGGTAGGCAAAACCTTAAGGCTGAAAGTTGGGCTAGTTGGTGTTGGCTTGCCGCGCGGGCCACTTGGTCGACCATTGGAAACGGTGTCCTGGTTGTGTCCCAGCATTGGATGCCGCACGTGTTTTAAACAGCGGCCGTGACCAAGTGAAAAGGGAGATCTGCGAGTCCCCCTATATTCACAGGGATCTAGGTAACTGTATCAGCGTGCCTTCCATCGATCTTACGGCAAAAGAACTAAGCTTCTTGCAAGGGCGCATGTGCGTGACGTGCATTAGCAGTGTGGTGTGCACGCCACTGTGAATGTATATTGTTCCACGTCATTTTTAATTTTTTTCCCTGTTTTGTCCTGTCAGCGCTATCAAATATTACTGCCCAACACAGGTGTTCAGTTGAAGTCTAGAGATTTTTCTGTTTGTTTGGCTTTAGATCTCTGTAGTTTTACGATGAAAAAATGGTTCTAAGGCAAAACCTTGACAGCGCATCTACAAGACAAGTGATTGTTCTGAACTGGTTATGAACTTTGCTATATTCGATATGTCTTCTTCAGCATATTTTAAAGTGTTCTTCCTTTATTGCCGGAATATGCTTTTTTGGCGAAAGTAAAGCTGGTATGACTGAAAAATGTAGAACTGAATGTCTGACTCATAAAATTACACAACAAAAATATAACGATCATTACAAAGTGTCGGATCAGTCATGGTGTACATATAGGTCACAAATATTTCATCCAAATCGCGAGGGTCTCCACACGAGTGTCCGCAATGTCGACTTTAGTACAAAACTTTTACAATGGACCACTTCTAGGGGTGCCCGTGTGTACGAGATTTCGGCGCAAGTAACAGATCCCCAGGTGGTCTAAAATATTCCGGAGCCCTCCACTGCGGTGCGCCTCATTGCCTGCGTTGCGTCGGCGTGTTCAACCCCGAAATCAATCAATCTTCTAGGGGTGACCTTGACGACCACTTCTCGTATCCTGTCACGCTGTGTCTAAAACTACCATGTCCGCCCCGCAAAAATAACTGGTTACCAGGGGAAAATACATAGCCAGGTTTGCGGCTCAAGGTTAGTTCAGCCAAAGGCCAAGGTGAGCTCAGGAACAAGAGTAACTCTATGGGCGGAGAATTTTCATTACACTTAAAGATAATTTCTGGAATTTTCTGCGACATTCTTCGAGTAATTTAGCTTTGTAGTGAAATCTACCAGTATATAACATATGCCTTCAGTATATTGGTTCCACTAGGTTACTGAGAGTTTTAAAGTGTGGCTATTGCGGATAAGCTTCAAGCATTCCGACAAAGCTACTGTGGCCCTCGGATCAAACAATGTGGTGCTCAATAGGTTGGCACTTTGCTCGTTGTTGCATCAGTTCGGGTTCTAAAGCACTCGCATTTTGTTGCCTACGCGCGTTACTGGAGCGTTGAACGAGAAATGGATACGGTGGGGTTAAAGCGAAGAGGTGCTGCGTGTCCCAGGTGCTGTTACGAATCGTCGCTGTTTGCGTGCGCGCACGGATTTGTGCGTGTGGGTGGGTTGACGTGTGCATGTGTGGGTGCGGACGTGTGCCTGTGAGTGCAGGGTTGGGTGTGCGCGTCTGCTCGAGTGTGCGCGCGCGCCTGTGCGTTGGGCGTGTGTGCGCCTGGGTGTGTGTTTGCAAGCGCGTGCGTGCATGCGCGTGCATGCGTGCGAGCGTGTGTGCTTGCCTGTGTGCGTGTGTGTGTGCTTGCTTGCTTGCGTGTGTATGTGCGTGCGTGCGTGCGTGTGTGCGTGCCTTTGCATGCTTGCGTGCGCGCGTGTGTTTTGTCTGTGTGCGTGCGTGTGTGAGGGGGGGTGCGTGCGCGCGCGTGTAGTGTGTGCGGGTCTGTGTGGGTGTGCGTGCGTGCGTGCGTATGTGTGTTGGACTTTGCGTGTGTCCGTGAGTGTGTGTGCGTGTGTGTGTCTGCCTGCGTACGTGTGTGTGCGCGCGTGCATGTGTGTGTGTGTGTCTGTGTGTGCGAGTGTGTGTGTGTGCGCGTGTGTGTGTGCGTGTGTGTGTGTGCGTGATATAGTTGCTCTGACGTATCAGTGAACGAAAGCGGTTGTTGAGGAACTGGGCCCCGGGCCATGGCACCGCTAGAACGCTTTTATTCCCTTCTTACACTCACTAACGATGGTGATAGTCCTATGCTCTTCCTCGTTCTCTTTCCTCAACATACTCCCGCCCGCGACAACAGTTCTTGTGCAGACATTCAGAGAATCTGTAGAGGAAACACCACTAAACTAAATGAGGGCCAGTTCAGCATTCTAGTTGTGATCGTTTCGTCCGGTCAATCTCAGCTCGTCCGTCACTTCCTTCTCCAACGATGCTTTGAGCTGTGGTGTCGCTTTCTAGCAACTGCTCTGTTGAACGCGGGCAACGGAAGCCCATGAAAGCTCTGTCCGGCGGTATCGGGTAAATAGTGGGCTATCCTGGGGCCATGTTCCTTGCAACACCAGGTTGAGTGGGGTACCCGGTGTCTCGGTCGCCGTCCTTGTCGCCTCACGGTCGGTTCCTGGTTATTCGGTCGCCGTTTCCTTCGGTAAAAGTAAACAGCAGCCGACATCCCACTCCTTCGAGGGAATGGGTGCCCTTTTCGTTGTTTGGATTCAGCTGTAGTTACGGTCTGAACCTCAAGTCGGCCAGTCCTACGTTGTCTTCTGTGCCTGTGATTAAGCTTTTCTGTACTGCGACGATTTGACCCGGTGTTCACGAGGGAACCTTTCCAATCCTATGGAGGCAGAACTGAATGCTCTTTCACACACTCGACGGGTTCTGTTCCTAGTTTGTCGCCCTCTTCATTTCCCTGTGGCATGAGCTCCTTCAGCGGCTGCAGAGCGACACAAGATGCTGAGTTTGCGACACATACCGAAGTCTTAGTGGCTGCCTCCAAGGTCGCTGCTGTCAGCGATTCGTTGGCAGGGACAAAGGGTTCTTCAAAGGTAACTGGAGAGGCGAGTGGAACGCTTCGTGTCATTCGGAGGGATCCACCTTTAGTGATAAATTTCACTGGGTCCACACGAAGTCTTGCCTTTACTGTCTTGCGGGGTTGTGCTACGTAGCCATTTTTTGATAACGTGTCTCGAAGCAGGAAAATAATTCGAAAAATCATTCCGAGTTATAAATCAGATTCTTCATATTCCTTTGTGTAATCATCAATATCCAATAGGTTTCTGACCTGATTGTCGAGCTGTACGAGGGTGATTTGTTTGTGCTGTGTGTATTCGTAGAGGGTTTTCAGCGTACCTGGTTTCACAGGGCGCTGCTCCAATGCGTGGTCAGCCGCTTTGACGAGGTCTGAAATATGTAGCCGGAGGGTCTCTCTGAGCCGTAGCAGTTGGCCCACGTCCTCTGCGTCGTCTCCGGGTTCACTGTGGGTTGTGCGGAACATCGAGCAGCCGGCTATGGCGGGCACCACCCAAGGGCAAGGGCTCCGAGATGAGGGAATCAAGTATTATTGCAACCAGGAGTTTTCCAGGCCTTGCAAGCCTTGCAGATGCGCTGCGCCGTCATGCAGTCCACTGGGCCCGTTCCACCCCGGGTTTTACGGCACCAAATGCTGAGGAACTGGGCCCCAGGCCATGGCACCGCTCTGAACGCTTTATTCCAACGTCCTCCACTCGCTAATGATGGTGATATTCCTATGCTCTTCCTCGTTCTCTTTCCTCAACAGCGGTTTGTCCGATTGGGTAAAATGACGACGGATGATCACTTGCGGCTGCGGAACGACACCATTTAGTATTAATTTACTCGGTAGGAGCAGCCGGTCTTAATTTTCACCCAAACGGCAAACGGCTTTCTCTCAATGACTAGGCAGAATCACTATCACAATTTACAGGGAATATGCCTCCCCAGTGAGGGAAAGCGGTTTCGTGGTTTGGGCCATCATGCGATGCATTGTCAACGTATGCATGTATGTTTATATATATATATATATATATATATATATATATATATATATATATATATATATATATATATATATATATATATATATATATATATATATATATATATATATATGTGTGTGTGTGTGTGTGTGTAGTCCGCTCTTCGTAGTTATGAGGTACTGATTTACAATATTTGGCAAATTGCCATTGGCGTCCTGGTTCTCCAATTTCACATGAAATGTATCGGTAAAATAACTCGGCGCAGTGAAACGCACTTTCATTGTTTTTGGTAATGCAAATCATTTTCAATTTATGGGCATTTCTGCACGTCTCACGATTATCGCTCAGCCATTATACCTTATTTCTTCTGCGTATGAGGAATCTGCGCTTGCGGTTACATCTGTGTGTGTATCATGTCCACCAGCAATTACTTTCTGTATTGTCGAATATCAACAACTGTAAGTGCGCCCAGCCATGCTCTCACCCGGTTTTCAGCGTGTACACTAACAATAATGCCCGGGAACTTCAGCGATAAATGGAATGCCGTCAACGACAAGCCACACAGTGCAGCTCCCAAATTTTAAGTACAGTACGTGCCATGCGTTATTGCGGGTTGAGGGAATGAAGGCATGGCACGAGCGATAAAGCAACAACGGCACGCTCAAAGCAACGGCTGGTCTACGTTGGCTTCACGGTCAGCTACGGCCAACAGCGCTTGTTTAGGCACAAAGAATCTCTGTAGCGGGTACGAATACATATGTATGCTTTAAATATTTCCTACAGATATTACCTAAGTAGCCCTCGGCCTAGGCGAAGTGTGGGATGTGTACAAAAATTGTATTCTTAGGTGGAACACCACGTCACAGTGGATAAAAGACAAGTGATAGTGCTACATAAAGCCTTGCTGAAATAGGCATGTCAATGTCCCAGGCGCGTCATTGCTCGGATTTGCCCTACATGCTATACGTCGCAGCAAACAGTTTCATGGGTCTTGATATTCTTCTTTGTGCGCAGTTCCTGCAAGCCGTTACGAGCTAATAAATATTCTGTCACACAGTGACCGAAGCCAGACGAAAGGCCTCTTACGCTGGACAAAGGCCACTGGAAATCTACCGTTTTATTCCAGACGCTCTGTTCCAACTTTTCAGCCGGCTGTCGCCAAGCTTCTCACGGGTTCAACCAAGACCAGCGGCTTCAATGGCAGTGCCACTATGCGACATCACCTGAGAATCCAATCAGAGTAAAAAAAAAACGAGTGGGTGTCTACCGTCCCACTTTCCTTTTTTGAGCTGCATGCTTGGCCGCATTCAAGACCTCTAATCGTCACTTCGTGGGCTTCACATCTTTCAAAGAATTACAGCTGTTCCACTTTACATGAAGGCTGACGGAGGGGCAGACGGAGCAGTTATTCGTCATAACAGGCTGTGGCACCGTTATCCGCTCACTGCTACCGCCCATCACGCTCCTCTCTTGATGGATCAAACAGAGGTTTGGCTTTTAAACTCTTTTAATAAACACTTCCGTGGCCATTTATAGATACATGAGAGCCTATTAAAAGCATACACACATTTATGTCAAGTTTTATTGGTATTTTTAAGCAGGTGTCCCCTCATTGGAAGGGGTTTGAGGATATCCAAAACGAAAGGAACACTGCATAGTGTGCTACACGTACGCACTGCACAGCTGGTGTTTCGAGTGCAGCATAACCTTAGATGAAGCTGGGAAAGGCTTAAGAAGCGGCTGCTAATAAAAAAATGGAAAATCAATTACCTATCACAGGGCCTTGTATGCTCCTGCAATAAAATCGCCAGTCACCCTACGGACATCTGGGGCGGTATTCTCGTGTTTTGACCCTTTTGTGTCCCTTTCAAAAGCGTCCCTTTTGAGTGAGCCGTGATTGGCTAAAAGCAAACAACCGGATGTGACGTAACGCAAGCGCGGCGGAGCTACTGCCTTTCACCACGGCTTCTTCGAACAGGCGATTTGATATTCAAACAAACGGTGTTTGGAAGCAGTCGTGAATGCGCCGATTATCGCCTTTTTATCGAATGTAGACGCGTTAGATATGTCCCGAGAAGCATTCCGCCAGCATTTCCCCCTCTGAAAGGGGACAGTGCGGTGACTATGCGATGAGCGGTGGGACGAACTTGGTCGGCGGATGCGCGGGGTCAGCGTCGAGGGCGAAGTGTTATGCGCCCTTCGCTTTTTCGCTTCCCGTTGCTTTCAGTCAGCAGCTGGTAACGAAGAAACGATATCGCTGTCGCAGCCCTCCGTGAGCCTGGGCATCATACGCCGCCCGCACACAGTGAAATAAAGGATCGCCTGCGAGCTACCTAACGGTCAGCAGGTGAAATCAAATAAACGATCGTCTGCGAGCTTGATAGCTCTCGAGCAGGCGACCAAAAGTACACAAGTACCCCGCATGACATTTATAACCTTTTATTGGTACTTTGCGCACGCACATAACAGCGTAACGTTCGTAGACTTCTTGAGCAACAGGTACGTCGATACCAAATAAAAATCCTGCCCTCTTAAACATTTGTTAACTCGTAGAGCACCACAAAAATGTCAACGACGTTAAGCACCATTCCAGGTCCTTGGAAAAGCCCGCGTCGGCATTTCACAAGTGCGTCGATGCCAAAATACGTAACTGGACGGTTACCTTGATACACCGGCATTGTTACCGACCTCAAAACCGAGTCTTAACGCGATAAACTGCGTCGCCGCAGCAGTCTTTGCACTGTCAGAAGAAAACAGCTGACTGAAGCTGCCATCTTTGAACGTTCCTACCCTTGCGGTGAAAACTTCCAGCGTAGTAACAAAAAATTTCATCAGGTTCAGTTTTTAAAAATACGTTAAAATAAAAACATAAAAGATACTCTGACACGGTTTACGTTCTTTAAAATGCGTTTGCAAGAGGAGTAACGGTATTTTAATCAAAGGCCCACTGCTTAACCGGACGTACGCTAAGATGAAAAGGACCCAAAAGGGATGTAATCAAAAGGAACAGTCACGAGAATACCGCCCCTGTTCAAATGGTAGAATAATACATGCTTCCTGCGAAACGTGAGTGGACGGGAAATTTTTCTCGGTGACTGTGACATCGGTTGCTTTTAACGCTGGTGGCTTTTATTAAACTGCAGCTCTGTGTTCGCTTGAGTGTAAATATGAGGGAGTGACATTTCTTTATTTTTTTAATAGCGCGTATAGTTTGCAAAAATGCGAATGGGACTACACAGATCTCGACGTACGAAAAGCAGGCTAAATATACTAAAAGTGCGTGTACTACGCCGATTACTTATTTCATTTTTTTACATCACCAAAAATAGCGAATTAATGAGTGGAGTGGTTAATATCCGAAATATATAGTTGGTTAAAATGTATTTGGACAAAAAAAGCTGTATGAACTTACGAATATCTAGGCCCAGTCGGTGGTGACAACAACATGTATTCCAGTGACCTCCACTGCTATCGTAACAGATTGCCCTTGCGTGAAGCGGTCGTGGCTGGCACCGCGGGTTCTCACAGCTCCTAGTTGCACAGCTCCAGGCCGCTTGAACGGTGAATATTGAGGCAGGTGTACAATTTATGAGCCAATTGTGATCCTTTGACCGCGGACAGGCATCCAAGATGTCGGAGACCACGCAGTGGTAACTTTTCAGGGTTAAGAACGGACTGGTTAGAAAATGGGCACTTGTAGCTTGTGGGTTTAGCTGAGTGATGTTTTAGGCCTTCAATAGTTTCACCTACGGCTGCATAGTTCTTCTTAGAAAGCGTTTTTTGTGTTCTCTTGATGGTCTGAAATGAATATCACGCACTGACTAGTTTACAAAATGCTGTAGAGCAAAATGTAAATATTCGTGTTCGCGTACACAACCCTATGAATGTGGGCCAGAACTCCGAAATGCTGTGTCGGCAATATTTGAGAAAAAAGGTGTGCAAACATTTCCATTCAGAAATTAACCGTGGGCGCTAAACGCTGTTTTCTAGTATCACGAACCATACGTTTTCCAGACATCAAAGAGGAATGATTTTAAAGCCGGTAGCAACTGATTTGAATTTTTTTTCGTTTTCGCAATAAGTGAGTGAATGCGCTGAATGCTAGAGACCTTTCTAGTACGGTTACACTTTCAGTATTAAACACCAATAATATTAAACACAAATAACACTTCGCTGTAAATCCCCAATCTGGCGAGCAATAATTTGTACATGTTTTTCTTGCGGTTGTTTATTTCTTTTTGATATTTTTACTTCACAGACCTCTATTATCCTGCTTCTAAATAAATTGTGCGCTTATAAAGAAAATTAATATCTTTGTGCAAAGACAAATATTATATTCGCACGTGTTGTACCCGTCACAGAAAGATTATGTGCAATTCGATTAACGTTGCAAGGGTTATTCAAACATTTTCTGTGAATTACTTAGGAATTACTGTATTTAAACCTAGAAGCTAAAATCTAAAACGTGGTTTAAGATTGCAAAATGGTGTTTTTGAATTATGAGCGGATGTTTCTGTTCCCACAACGTTTGCGATTGTGCAGGGCAGGGTAACGTATCTCTTAACATATACTATTCGTATCTGTGGCTTTCGCTATGGCTTACCCATGTTTTAAAATCTTCTTTATGATAAAAATACTACTTACCTTATTTCCTTTACGTACTAGATATTTCTTATTTTAAACCTTTTAAACTCCCGGATGCATTGGTTGATGTTTTACATGTGTGTTCAGTCGTGCGATATCCTTTAAATGGTCGGCAGTATCTGGAACAATAAAGTAATAGTCAGTTCATTGTTTCTCGCAAATTCGGCGGTCGGAGCAGCCGTCTCGGGGTAAGCATCTTTCCTAGAGCTTTTTCACCAGCAGCCATTTCCAACGGGCTCTTCTTACGGCCATACAAAGGTTATATACGTTAGCAAACAGCAAACTGCGCATACAATACAGTATCACGGCAATCTCCTCTTCAAGGCAGCCGCAAGAGAAACTAGAACGACCTGTCAACTTTATATTAGAAATACAGCAAGCGCTTGCAGTTGATATTCATTGCCTCACTACATGATTCAGTTACTAGTAAAAAATGAAAGTTAAATACAAAAAAAAAACAAAATAATAAAAGGTTGCTGTTCACGCTCACTAAAACAGTTACGTATTACAAAAAGTTTTGTTTTGAAATGCCGGTGATAATTTAATTGTATTCAAACAGTGATTTTTGCTTGTTTCAAAATATTGTATTTTTATAGTATTGCTACAGATTTAACGGCCAATTTTGTAGCAAAATTATATCTGCAGTGATTGGGCATTGTAGCACAAGCATTTATACTTTCACGCATTCTACCTGCACCTTTTCTAATTATAGATATGCATTCTTATTTTATTGAACCACCCAAGAAGTGGTTTGGGGGCTGCGCCCATTGAGTTTTACAAAAAAAGGAAAGTAGGAAGAACAACTTTTCAAGGTTGGGTAGGAGGGCGTCTCGAAGCACTTTTGGTTGATCTGCGCTTGGACTGCTGTTAAACTTCGCGCACGCGTTTCGCTACCTGACAATCTACAGCAAGAGTTAGCTGAAAATTTCGCTCAACTAGGATGCCATCGAGCGACGTCTCGTGTTCTGCTCTCGTTGAAGGTGCTGGCCCCAGCTTCTTGGCGGTGACGGTGACAGCTTCACCAGCCACTTTCGTTATGTGTGGAAGCGGGCTAGCGTGTACTGAGGCCCTTCTTAAAGCAAATCATCCGACCTCAACCGGCCAACGGTTTTTCCATGGCTTGCGGGACACCAAACTCCCAACGCGGCGGAGGTGGGCGGCGGAGGCAGGGGGGCGGAGTGTTTCAGTCACGGAGCATACTGTAGATGGCGCGCGAATTTCCCCAGCGTTCCCCACGCAGAAGTGCCTGCTCGCCGCCGGCGGCGTCGGCGGTACAGCTTTGTCGTCTGATTTAGGGGGTTGTTTTGGGTCTGTTTTGGCGCAGCTTCGCGTCCACTGCGCGTTGGCGTGGCACTGCTTGATGAAATTGTTCTACAGCACTTCCAGGGCAACCAGCACCCTACGGAATTAAGTGGCATTACCGCAAACACGCGTTAACGATTGGTTTGCAGGGAGCGAAATCAATATGTACAAAACACATACAGACATCTGGCCGCTATGAAACGCTACCTTTTCCGCAGGGTTTGCTACGAATGGGACTCCGTTTTCTAAATAGGTGAACACCAATTGGGTTGCGTTTTAACGGGTATTACAAAAGGCGTAAGAAGCAACTGCTTCTGATGTATAGTCTTATAAAAGTTCCCTCAGCTTCCGCGCTATTCACATATTTACTAAAATGACTACTTTAAATCCGTAGAAATGGGAATCACTAAGCATAATTCCGGATTGTGTCGGCGTCTGCACTTGTGACACGCGATTGTGTAGCCCCAAGCGAGCACGTCAGGATGGGTAGGATCTGCTGTCTCAGCCTGCGAAACACGCTCCTCTCCGTTAGCTTATTCCCGACTCACGGCCCGGCTACAGCGACGCGTCCGCCGCTCTAGCCCGCTGCCCAGCCGTTGCCGAAGCTGCTGCTGCGTTCGGGACCCCGCCCCCGTAAATGCCAGGAAACGGCTGGCAGAATCACTTATTTACTCTTTTTAGATCCACGTGTGGAAATTCAAGTGACGTCGCACGGGCAATTGTTGTGGGAATAGCCTAAAGCTTTGCTTTACAAGGACCTTCACAGTGTGGATTGTACCCATTTTTTGTTTCCGAATGAACTGTGCTGTGGCACCTTCCCACAAACTACGTCTGCCTTTCCGCGCGCACGGTCCTGATTCTTTAAATACGGGCGATCTCTGGCTACTAATTACTGGTTTCTAACCTATCCGGTATTTCCTCTAACACACAGTACCGCCTGCAAACCGTCCCAGGTAAACTATCTAGTACACTATCACTGCCTGTTCCGTCCTCGCATACTCAAATGGGGTTCTCACCTGTTTTTACTCGACATAATTTTGTTGCTTCACCTGCAGAGAAGTAAATTTGGCTGAACTAAACGCTCTCAGCTATCAACACGAACCACTGAATGGCCATCAAGGTTAGCTAGATGAACGTGGTCACGATCTACTAAACAAGAAAGTGCCAAGCTTTGCCGACACTATGTCAACGCAGCTCTGTCGACTGCGCCGGCGCTATTCTTTTTTATACCAATTTTTCTTGCATGAGAAAAATCCAGTTTTTCATCAAAATGTTTGATTTTTGGGTAGAGGCTGCTCTCGCTACGTGCACTCGCCAAATTGATTTGATTTGATTGTAGTGTTTAATGCGCCGACGCAACGCAGGCGATGAGGCGCACCACAGTGGATGACTCCGGATTAACTTTCACCTCCTGGGTATCATCAAATTGCGCCGAAATCTCTTATACACGGGCGTTTTTGGTTTTCGCCTCTAACCGAAAAGCGGCTGCCGCGGCCGGAAATCGAACCCGCGACATCGTCCGCAGCAGCTTAACATTCTCCAAATTAAACCAAAATGTGGTATTCATGGTACCTACTTTCAGGTTAGGCGTCTATGGCTGCTATCCAGCACAATCAACTCTGACGACCGAGCAAGGGTAGACAATTTTTCGCGTATGACAAAAAACATTGCACTTCGAACAAATTCTGCAGGAGCTTGATATTTCTTTGTACAACGGCGCTATTGTTTGCTACGAATGTCTTTCCGGCAAAGCAATTGCTTTTAGAGGCGTAGACGACTTACCGGTTAAATGTGTAAGATTAGATTTTCTCAGCTACCCTTCCCACATTGGTGGTTGCAAAGTCAAGCTTTTATTACTGCACCCTTTATTATATGCTCCAACGCAGCTCCAACATAGCGCCTGGTGTCTGCCCTTGCCCCTCACAGTGCGCGACCCTGCGCACTCTGCGGCCGTCTTCGTTCCAGCGCCCAAAACATGCACCGTTGTTGCAGAAGCCGCGCCACATTAAAATTATAATTACCTGTACACACAAATTTCGGGAGACTTGTGGGATTGCCACAATGCCCTGCTACTGAACTTCTAATTCAACACACCAAATTCGATACAGCAAAACCATCAAAAAAGCAAACCCTACAAGAGTGCCAGCTTTCCTTGGCTTCCCTGTTCTCATGCAGAGCGAGAAGATTGAATATTTTTCAAACGGGGTAGTTAATATTGTCACGGCATGGCCTGTTGCACGCGGCCGGCCACAAAAAACAAAAAATTCCCCCGCATTTCCCCGAGGGGGAGAATGTGAAAGTGCGAATGCACGGTTGTCGTCCCGCTTGCGGCGCTTGCGCTCGGCCCCCGCAGCCCACCGCCTCGCCGCCTTCTCTTCCATCTCTTCCATCGGGTTTGTAGTATCACGTGTACACCACGCAGTTATCAAGCCGCTATAACGCCGCTGAGTCGCCAACGCACGCCGCTGACGACGTAGTTTGAATGCGTTAAAGATATAAGGCGCGTCACTAACACTGATATCAGCGTCGCGTCCGTGGCTTGGTCGGTAGAGCGTCGCGCTGCGGCCGCAAAGACTTCGGATCGAAACCTGGCGCCGGATGCTGTTTCTTTTTTAAATATAGAGGAGCGCTGCGGACGCCGCCGCCGCCGCCGCCGGCGGTGGATGGTTTAGGGTCGCTTGTAAAGTGCATTCGCACTTAAAATATGCAAAGAGCGCCCAACCAATCAACGAACCATCCAACCGCACCACGTGCTAACGAAGGATAAGGGTGACACGAGGCGGGCAGGACGGAGCTCGGTGACAGCAGTGCTAGGGCGTTCGTTTTTGTGAGGCCCAAGGTAGACTTTTAAGCAATCTGTTTGTTCTTTTACCGCCAAAGTCGTCTTCTTGAGTTTGTGCGTCGCTACACTGGTGGAGTTGCTCGGTGTCATCAACCATATGCTTACGACTCCTCCTGCTTCGCGCGCATCGTGCCCCAGGAAGCCAACACCTGTCTACAGTCCGGTTCATCGTAGCAGACGCCGATTCGTAGGCCTCGCTCCTGAGTTCTCCACTTTTCCCAAGAAGAACACGTCGGCTCATCACGTTTGTCAACAACCGCCAATGGAACAAGGACAGCTTTCGCAGGTGACTTTCCAACATCCTCGAGAGAATGAAATTTGACTTGCTCGAAGACGTGGAGGACTTGCTCACACAGTTTGAGCGCGTCGCCTCGTTTAATCAGTGGAACAAGGTTCAAAACCTGCGAAACATGTACTTTTGTTTGGAGAACGCGGCATGAAAATGGAGAAGAGTCCTTCCGGACAAGGGAAAAATTTAGCCAGGAGCTACGGGAAGCATTCTCTAGCACGTACCGCCGAGTGCACACACAACGTCTTGTTGAATCGCGCCTTCAGAGGCCGAATGAAAGTGTAATTATGTTTGCGGCGTACATGGCGCGCCTCTTTCGGAGGGCGGACCCCGACATGTCTGAACTCAAGAAATGCGCTACCTTATGCACGGCGTTAAGGAGCAGCTATTCGCCGGGCTTGTACGGAACCCTCCGCGGACTCTACGCGAATTCCTAAAGGAGGCTACGGCAATCCAACGAGCCCTCAAGGACCGATGCCGCCAGTACGATCGTTCAAACAACGCATCGTTGGTGAATACTGCTGTTCCATCTGCAGTCAACGAGAGGTGCCTGCATATCCTCGTCCGCTCAATTGAACGCGAAGAACAACAGAATCACAATGTCCGTCCCAACGAGCCAGGGGTGCTCTTCCAAAAGGCCCGAGAATAAGCGGAACCAAGGAAATAAAAGGTCTAGCGACGCCACGTAACGTAATGGTAATATTTCGAGGCGGAGTTCAAGCGCTTTAAAAATTCAATTGGTGCTATTCGCTGATTATTGGGGTCACTTAACCGGTACGGGGTAGCGCGTTCCACGGAAGCGACGACTAAGCCGTTGCGCATCTTTCATAGCATTCTCTCGCTCCTCTGCTGCACTGGTGCCTACTGAGTGCAACCAAATCCTTCTACGTTACTTCATCGCGCTTTAATTTTATCCGTGTAATTTTCATTAAAAAGCTAATTTGTTTTTTTTTACTTTAGCCGTTTTAATGAGATGTTTGTTTGAAATTTGCCTATCTAAGATGCAGCTTTCGGCCGTTTCTGCCGTCGGTTGCAGACGATGCAATGGCGTGACTAAGGCCGACAAGTAAAAAAAGAAAGCGGGCAATGGAAACGTGCCAGATTTAAAGTAATTGCTGCTCGCTGTTATCAAAACCCTCCGTCCGCATTGAGGCACGATATTTCCTAGGGGCACTTAAGTCTTGTTTAGTTATTTGACGGCGAAAGCTTCGCGATGCTTAGTAACAACTTATGCATTGTTCCTGAAATAATTATTACAACTGATACGTTTTACTTGCGTGTTTTATTCGCATTGATTGGTTTGTTTTTTGGCATAAATTTTGGCAGTACATCGCCCGGCCTATTTTCTGTTAAACCGTGTTTGCGTCTGTTTCTTCTGCTGCTTTTTGTAGTGATTTACGTCAGCACGAAGACTGGTAGACGCCACCGCCTCGCTATAGCCGGGGTTCTGCATGGCGAGTGTGCCCTTGTCCTTCCCATGTGCCAACGCGTTCACGTGCCACGCTGAACCCATATTGTACAACATTAACGTTCCGAATTCACACTATTGTGAATTTTCAAAAACCGAGCCCATTCGCTCCTCAAAGCTCGCAATGGCCGGGTAGTCACCAAATTGACCTCCTGCTACGAAGAAAGCAATAGAAACAACCATAGCTTTCCATATTTTTTCCTTTATTTCACTTTCCTCTTCCCAGCTCCTCTTCGACGAAGCTCCGTGCAGTTTTTGGTTCTTTTATGGACACTATAAACCTTTTCATCGGTTAATCTGTAATAAAATAAGAGCATGTTCCGTGCTGGTTTGCTCATGCGCAGTTACATCTTTCTGTCGACTGCGACAATTGTAGGGCCGCTAGCACAGCCCACCGATACAAAGGAAGCTCCATGGACGAAGAAAATAATATGGTCTATACCTTCACCCTCCTTCTGGTGTAAGGCCTATTTTTCGGTCTCAGCTATTCCATTCACAAGTTTTGCATGATGTGCTTCAGGCCACACGACAAAGACGCTCGACAAAACAAGCTGAAATGTGTGAAGATCGATTGATTGATTGTAGGGTTTAACGTGCCGACGCAACGCAGGCGATAAGGCGGGCCGTAGTGGAGGGCTCCGGATTAATTTTGACCACCTGTGGATGTTTAACGTGCGCCGAAATCTCGTCCGCACGGGCGTTTTTGCTTTTCGCCTTCATAAATGTGTGAAGATCGTCTGCGATAATAGACACACGACTATTATTACTTACTATCCGGCGACTAAAGTTTTCGCAAGTATTGTGCGACACGTAAAGTATCAGGACAAACTTTATGTCAAGCTTAAGATAAAGGAGCCGCACGATCATGCCACGCCACATTGGACAGTTTTGCTACCAGACGATAACTAAAGCACAGCCACATGATCGAAACCTGTCCATCGAGCGGTCGCGACTGATGCGAACGCTCCAGCTGCAGGCTGATAAACGCAAGGTAGAAGCTGCGAAAGCATTTCCTGCGAACAAACTAAAAAGACGAAAAACATGTGTTCAGTGACCCTACTGCGCACACACCGGCTGACCGTCGACTTGGGAGCGGTCGCTGGTGCGGTTTCCATTTATTTTTAAGTACTTTGATTGCCAAGTAAATTAAATGGTGGTATTGTTGCACCTTGTTAGTTCGATTCTGTGGTTGACATTTTTTTTCAGGTGGTTTGTTTTTTATGATCACGTTTTCATGTCGATTTTCACTGATGACAATGTTTCTGAATTTCCGGAATTCAGTCGGCAATGCTTGAGAGAGATTTTGGGCGGTCCTTGAGATCGCTAATGTCAAGCCTCCGCTTTCTGCCCAAACCATCAAATGCATCTTTGGAGTTGGTACCCATCTCTGCGGGGTTAGTAGAAGAAAAACACTGTTGCCGTACTCCGCAGCTGTGCGCAATAAAATATGCGGCCTACGTCGGCTACTGCTAATGCTGTGCCCCATAATCATCTCCCCTCTCCTTCCCTTTGGACAGTTTCTCCGTCGCTTTCTCCTCTCAGCCTCCTCTGCTAGTCACATAATAAAACTGATTCCTTCCCAGCGAAGGCATCCTCTTAGCAGGACTTGATATCTTTCTAGCTTGTTCATGGGCTACGAAGGATGATGTTTGCGGAAAAGACGACGACAAAGATAAAGAGGACAAAACGAGCCTTAAAATTACAGGTACTTGCAGCCGTTCGTAGCCCGAATGGTAGGTCCCCACAAAAAGCGTCCTTATATCTTTCACACGAAAACATTTGCATCGTTTCAAGCCAACCTAATCGACCACGGAACAGGACGCAACGCCCTCCGTTTTTGCGGAATGCATGGTTTCCTTTGTAGAAATCCTGTTCGCTGAAACCGCCGCAATATTCACATAAATATCTGTTTTTCCTTACATGTCGCATTTAATTTGTTAAGAGTAAAAGGACGCCGACGGTACCGCATAAATGCTGTAAATGGTGTGTAATTATACCCACAAGAAGCGCCATATGTGCGGTGGTTGCCTACAAGAAAGGGCGTATCTCTTCCTCTACGGCCGAAAAAAAAAACGCGGGCTTCATAGCATGGTAAACTATCGAGCAGTGAGTGTGCCTTTTGTAGCCAATAAGATGATTCACCTCTAGCCTCACCCTTGTAGACTAAGCCGGGGTATGTTCACCACACTGACGATGGTCCTTCTTTCGCTTTCCACATTGCCGCCTGTGGTATGGGAGTTATCCATGCGCGGCAGCCTATCAGAACCAGACTGCATACTCTCACATCCTAGCCCAATACAACCTGGACCGCTATGCATATATGCTGTGGCCCACCCATCGCTTGCGGGGCCTCGTATTCACTCCACGCAAGATATCTTACTTGCCTCAAACTGTTAATCTGTTGTACCGTGTACCTTTGGTAATATTCATACTAGGGGCCGAACTACAGTTTACCTTTCGATAAGGGAGTTCCCAGGCGCCTGGGCCTCTCACCTTCACAGAACCACCTCCTATCTTCCAGGGTGGTCAGTTCCAAATGAACCAAGTTCTACGAGGTCGCCAGGCTTCTGGGGGCTATGAAGCTATATACTGAAATTTTTCCACGTAAGAATGCGGACGCACTCACTGATTAGCATACTTTTCTCATTTCTTCCGCCTGGTCGTTGTTGGCACAAGCCTAAACTATTATTCGGTATAATCTGACATGTGACGGACAAACAGCATGGAGCGCGTGTCCGCGTCATTTTTTCCGTCGTCCCAGGTCAAAACCTTTACATATTTGGAGAGGCTCCGCCAATTCGTTCAAACGTGCGCTTAACGTAAATCTCCAAGCATTTTCCATGTGATCCGGCACTCGTATTGTTTAAAAATAAAGCATGGTGACATGTAGGCGACCACACAAAACGCAATATAGAAGCTACCCGCTCTCAAACATTGTCAAACCCTCACTGAGATCGTCCAAGCGCGTACTGTTATTCTTTTCTTTCTTCCAGTTATGGCAACAGTTACCGCGGTTACTCTTTGTGTCAGTCGGCGTGTCACAAACTCGAGCGTACGACGCCTAAAAGTATCGTATAAGTTTGTTTATTTTATTGTACAGCGAATAATTACACTGTTATTGTATAATTTACTACTTTTACCGCAACTCACGTATGAACACTTGGCCTGGGGAACGACAACCAACAAGAACTTGAACCAGCTTTTCCTAGTCCAAAAAACGTTGCAAGGATAATAGCGAATGTGCCATATATTTTCACACGCGTGAACTCTTCAAGATGTTTAAAATAATTAAAGTTAGCAATTACTACGAATACCTGTTGGCCCAGTCATACCTTGCAGCAATAAAAAACAACCGCTGTTACGAGGGCCTAGCGAAGTTAAAAGAAAAAGATTACAGCATACAACACACGCAATCCAGACATATGGTATAGTGCTACACCCCACGACAGCTACGACCGTCAATCCTGAACTTTCACATTACCCAGACTGCTGAATAACTTTAAAAGTAACTCAATTGAGATCTGTAAAATCTCTAAATCGGCTTTGAAAGAATATTTTTTGTAACGCGTGCGTTATATTTGTTTAATTTTTGTTATTATAAATACCTGTGACATGCACCTGTTGAATTTATTTTGCTGTTTCTGTTGCCCTGCTAACGATGACTGTTAAGCACATTTTGTTAAGTGTTACATGACACGTGTTTGAAGCTTCTTTCTTGTTTTTATTTCCTCTGCTGTATTTTTTATTCGGTTCGACCCTTTGCTGTCAATCACATGGTCGGCAGCCGCCCCGTCAAGCTGCTCTGTGTAGCATTTTGTGGCTGCTCCTACCCCTGTACCCATCTGTATGGCAAATAAAGTTGATTTTCTCGATTGATTGAATAATTTGTGGCTTTTTTTGCCACTGTGTTCATTTTTCTTTCAATGTGTCATTTCCGTTGGCGTGCAGTTGTCAATGTTGGTTTTGTTAGTTTCCAATGCTACACTCTATACTTGTGTAGATCTGTGTTAAGCCTGTGTATACATCTGCGCACTGCTGCATACTTATTGGTTTAGTGTTTATAACAGTAGTAGCACCTTTACTGATAAGGAGGGCTAAAGGCCGGTTAAGAGCAAAGGAAGATGAGTAGGGGAGGCAAAAGCAGCGTCTTTTACAGTTTTTCTACATTATTTTTTACATGTATACAATTTTTGTGTTTGCACAATTTGAACATCCTGATGCACCACTCTTCTCAGTAATGCCCTCTGGGTCATTAGGGTAGCTAACTTCAATGAATAAAATACCGGAAACGTCGTTTACGCATCGAACTAGAACGTAACAAGCACTAAAAACTCCCGTATAGTCGTTTGTGCCTCGCGCTAGGGCGCTTCGTAGCGCGTACAGAAAACAAACACCGGGACACTCGCTCACACCTCGCGCTAAAGAAATTCGTGCTTCACACACAGAGCACTTTTAGAGCGAAGCTGTGTGTTGGTGCCCGGCAACGGTTTCATCTCCATTGGCAAAAATGACAAAACGCAAAGAATGCACTTGTACACTGCATGCTTCGCCCCTCCACAGGTTTCATGTTATTGGAAATGGCATGGGATTTTTTTAACTTTATGAAGGTCCAGGTACCTTCCTGTGTCAACATGTAGCGTTACATGTCCAAAACACCACAACGCCAGCGTTAACAACAAATGTTAATTCGGTTGTTGCTCCTTAGCAACGTCTGGGAATCAGTGAGTTAAGCGTGCGAAACGTCAGAGGAAAAAGGGTTTGAATTCAAGATCTCTCAAACCAGGAAATACGATGCATTGTCTTTCTCATTCAGCAACAGTCAATTCCTGATGTCCTTTCTAGCGTGCGCCGCGCTATAATATCGATCATGCGTTCGGGCGTGCGATATGGCACTTAGAGCGAGTACATCACTTGGGAATCGGGAACTGCCGTAAAGAAGAACGAGAGGAAACAAGCCATTCAACACTGTGGCACACCTAAAGCGCGTCTGTTACGTGGGATCATATATTCTGGGCTATTTACTCGCAGTTTTGGGTCCTCAAATTTACATATCTATGAAAGGGCATATCATCAAACTTCCGCCGGGCTTTGCTCCAAGATAAACCACAGCTTATTACCGCTCATAGGCTACTGTACGCCAGAAATTACCTTTTACATGTGTTCAAAGAAACAAATTTGTGCTCCAATTTAGCTACAAATACTCATACGAGCCAGTTAGCCATATCCCGTCAAACGTCCAGAACACTGAGGAGCGCATGCGGGATATCCTCAGGTGGTCTTGAGGTGGGTTTCAAAGCTTGTAGCACGTACCCAAGATGGGAACTCGCCCATCGCGGTATTTATGTCGTATCATTACTATACCAGACGAAAGCTCGCACGTCTCCACTTCAGCTGCCCATCTTAATGGGTGCTTCAATGAGTGATTTAATGTCACTCGTGCACCATCGAGGACTATATGTTTCTTCCTTTCTACATGCTCCAAAGTGAATGCTACCTCAAAAAAGGGTGTAAGCCTAGTGAAAAAAGGTGTAGTCGGCAGTTATTTCCATCTTCTGCACCAAGTAAAAATATGAGGAGTCCCCAAACTTCTTTATTGTTTCTGAACTACAAGAAAACTTGGGGTAATGTAGGGCGTCCAATTGGGCGTAATGGCTGCACATATACAAAGTAAAAGTTTCTATCGCAGAAGGACACAAGGCTGACTCGGAATATACCGAGCGTCTGCGGGATTGAAAGCAGTAGCATCAAACACATGGGAGCAGTGAAAACAGCTAGAAAAGAAAACGAAGGATGTACGGAATTTCAACCCGGAAGTGTTTTATTCCAGGATACACAAAGTTTTCGCTGACGTCATCTCCGTTGCGAAAGTGACGCCAGTACGACGAAGCAAGCAGTCTGTAAAGGGTGCACCTCTGCGAAGTGGGTCTTTATGCGGATAAGCAACGTTTAGCAGTAAAGAGTACGTTGTACTTAGCGTTCACTTTATTGTTTCGTATTTTAACACGAAAGCATTTTATGCAGCGTCACCCAAGACTTCACTGATGTCATTTCCATCACAGACATGACGCCAGTACACCTTTGCCAAAGTGACCCGCCAGCAGGACGGTGATCGCCAAGCACACCCACAGGACAGCCACCGACCCGCAAATTATGCTCAGCTGCAGATTTCACAGCATAATACCAGGCCGCTTGCTTTGTTGTACTGGCGTCACTTCTGTGACGGATATGACGTCAGCGATATCTTCGTGTATTCGGGAATGAACACTTTCAAGTTGAAAAGTTGTTGCAAGCAGAGATTCCGATCGACAGATCGCTGAGGAGTGGAAGGACCGTCCAGAGCACTTGGAGTCAGGACGGATGACTGGGCAGGGGATCGGCATCGTCATTTTGTTAAGTAGCGGCTGGACTTGTCCGTCGGTCTCGGTAGGGAACAGATTTGGTCGTGTTGGTTTTTAGCGTCACAGAAAACAAGCGCTGTAACAAACAGAGGACGGGTCGAGGACAGGACAAGCGCTAACCTAAAACAATAGCTTTATTTATTGCTGAAACAGCGATTATAAACACGCCTTGCCGTGAAGAAGAGAATTAAAAAAATAAAAGAAACACCCTAATGATTGGGGAAATATGAAGAAAAGTGACGCACCGCCTGTGACGAGAAACTAACTGAAGTTTTCATAAAGCCCCAAAGGCTCGGCTGTCGCATTGATGACTTGGAGTTTCCAATCTGTGCCGCTTCCACAATTTCTCTTGTAGGACCAGCGCGGAGAAAATACAAAACATTCGTTTGGTCGTCAAGAGGATGACATGGGTTTCCCGAGATAGATTTTTTTACAACGGGCAGCAAGCTAGCCATTGCTGGTAACGCTCCAATCTTGTACTTGTCCTCTTGCAAGAATACGTCTTGGCATCTGCCGGTCTGGCCGGCCTGGCACTTGTCCTGTCCTCGCCTCGTCCTTTGTTTAGAACTGGGCTTGTTTTCTGTGTGGCCGTCGTTCTTGGTTAGTCATTGGCCTCGAAAATGAGGTAGGAGAGGCCACCGTTCACGGATCAGTGGCTCTGGATTGTGCCAACGTTATCCAACAGCGTGGAATAGTCTCTTCAGAAACATAGACGTAGGGAGGCCGGGTCCAGGATGGTTGTGGTACCGCACATCTGCCACAGATGTTACGAAGCTTAGATGCGGTTAGAGATTTAATTGCCTATGCACAAGGCGAACATATGCCACAAAATAAATCCATTGCTGCTGATGTCGCGAGAAACCTTCGTTTCCTTCTCCTCGAGTGCTGAACTCTCCAAAATACATTTTTATGGGCGACAAAATACCGAGCTGACACATGTGCTTTTCAGCTTTCGCGGACCAATACTTTCCAGCAATTTTTAATCGAATGCCACTACAATTCTGGGCTCTGAGTTGGCTTGCTCTGAGCCGGCTTATCTGGCCCTTGAAGCTTCCTTTCTACACAAGAGAGAAAACAGCAGTATGACTTCAGTCATTCAAACCTTCTTAAACAGGAAGTCGCAATGTTTTGCTTGGCACAGTCAATAAAGTAGCTGCTTAACGGGTGGGGGGGGGGAGGAGGGGGGAGAGCGCATGAAGGGTCACGTATGCTGGCTCAGAGCAATTAGACACCCTGACGGTATTTTATGGCCAATCAGGAAAAAAACCACTACGAGATTTAAAGATAACTTAAAGGGCCAGATAAGCCGACTCAGAGCAAGCCAACTCAGAGCACAGCATTGAAGTGGGAATCAATTAAACATTGCTGGAAAGTAGTGCCCCACCAAACAAAAGTAAACAAGAACAAGCCTCCAGTTACATTCTACACTCATGAATATTCCCGCATTATATAAAAAATTGCGAAAAAACACAAGGTTTCGGTAGATTTTTTAGGTCCTTCGCAGTTCCAGAGCACGTGTCAGAAATTAACGCAACCTTCCAAAAGCGGCCAGAAACAGCAAAGGGGAACCAACTGCCCCAATAAACACGTCGATTGTAAGGGTATAGTTATCAGCTAAATACATTTTTCATGGAGTATTGTATATGTCGTGCAAAAGGGCAAAATTTGAAGTATTAGAAAAAAACTGCAATGCATGGAAGCAATGGCATGCTAAGGAAGCGAAAATAGCCCCACAACAAAAGGTTTCTGTAGTTTTTTAGGTCCTCTGGAAGTGACCGAGGGTGTGTAAGAAATCAACGGAACCATCCGAAAATAGCCATAGCCGGCAAAGTAGAATCAACTACCCCAATAAACACCTCGATTAAAAGTAAGAAGTCGTCTATAGGATTACCTTCTCATGTTTAAAGTATATATAAGTAAAAAGGGCAGATGTTACAGTTCAGTGCAAAGATAAAACTCCTATGCATGCAATCACATGCTCAGAAAGCGAAAATAGCCCCAAAACACCAAGTTTCCGTAGTTTTTTACTTTCTCTAGCAATTATAGAGCACCTGAAGAAAGTAACGCAACCATCCAGAAGTGGCAACAGTCAAAGCAGAATCAGCTACTGCAATGAATGCGTCCATTGTAAGCAACAAGGGGTGTACAAGATAACCTTTTCATGTTGCAATGCATATTGTATAAATCAGGGAAAGGCTTGCAGGTTGAAGTGAAGTAGTAGAAAACTGCAGTGTATGCAAGCAATCACATGCTCGGGAACCGCTGACGGTGCTCTCCGAGCAAAGAAAACATACCCTCTCCATTGATAATGCATCGCTTTTGTCAGAGAATAAATCTTGCAGGACAAAGAGATTATCAATGATTACTGCATTTTCCCCATATCAGAATATCGTGGCTGCGCTCTATGGCATTATCCTACTTAGCCGATTCCGAAGGGCGTGGTTTAACGCATCCGAAGTGGGAACCGAAGTTAGTTGGTTTTTTACTTTTCCCCTTCGCCGCTAGCTTTCTTTATTCGCCAGTATTATCTGCGAATAAATAGGTCGATCTTTTGCACTTGTCTTGTAAATTTTCCCAGTATTTATTGTTCGCTGAGCACACAGCTTATATACACAGTCAGCACAGCTGAACGCGAACAAATGCCAGCAAGCTTCTCTCTTAGTCCTCATGTGTCAGTCACTATGCTTCCAGTCACTGGAAGTGTTTTCTCTTTTTAAAGAGAAGAGTTATTGTTTCTCCGAAGAAGTATCAGTATTTCTGGAGCTGCATTTCCTCCGCGAGACTTTTTTGTAAGTTTTATTGAATTGTGTACTCACAAGGTTTGATAGACTATATTTCAAAACAGAGGAGGTGTCCTGGTGGTGATTCTTTGGAACATTTATCTGCGTATTTCAGATATATATATACCCAGCAAATTCAGAGCCCTGAATAAAAAGTTTGGAATGCGCATGAAAGCACGCAATGTTCCAATTTTAAGCAACCTGTTACAGCCAAACTTCCCAAAACTGTTTTCAGCTACCTACACATAACGCGAAGTTTGAGGGTTTTTGATGTTTATTAGACTTTTGTTACTGCAAACCTAGTTCCGGCAATTTATCCGCTCTTAACTGTCTTCATATCTTGTTAAGAGGTTTCACACATTCATTTCCAACGGACGAGTGGTCTACTAAAATACTCTGAGTCTTATACATATTGTACCCCATCGTACCAGCCAAGGAGTAAAAAACCTCGTTAGTGTCAATCCGCTAATTAATATATCCTACCAAGAGACACTGTTTACCTGTAATTCCCGAATGCCCTACAGGAAGCGTGGCTTCGTTTCACGGACAATATTTTAATGACCGACATCAGCCGATCACGAATTTGGGTTACCCTCCGCAAATACAAAATTCTCCAGGGCTAACTTTTTCGTAAAATATATATAGCTAGGGGACGCGGCCCTGAAATTGCTTACCTCAGTTCTTGACCCACTTAAAAACCGTGCTGCACTGATAGAATCATAATATGAAACGATCAGCGCCTGGCCAGTGTAACCGAAATGAAAAAAAAGTAAATTTTGAAGATCTGTCTACACGACGTATCGTTTATAGTTTGTGTACATTTACCACAATTTATCACACAAACCGAATTCTTAAACAGTCGCTTTTTGCTTACCCCACTTATGCATTTCCCGCATTGACCACAACTTCAATGTTGGTTTACCATTCTGCAGAACTTCACAGTTCCATGACTCTTTTGTTCCAGAACCAGCGCTAATAGGAATAGCCTTTCTTTATCCATTGTCTGAATCGCGGAGCTTGTCACCTTCAAGTCAGCAGTTTACGAATTTGCGCGTTTATTGCAATTTTGTTCTGCCCCCGCCATGCTGTGTGTCATTGCTGTTTTTTTTTCGTTTACCGCACTCCTCTTTGGAACACTGAATGGCTTTGAGAGTAAAAAAATAAGTGAAATCAAATTGGTCGGGGCCTGAATGCGACAGCAACCACTCAATTGTGCTCTGTGAAGAGTTGTTGACATTCGAGAGGCCATGAAGTGTTCCCGCAGTGGAACTGTGTGGTATTTTGATGAATTCTTCTTTGTGTTTCTTTCCGTTCTGGGGAATATACGTGCATACTCTGAACAACACTTTCTTTAATTTTGAGCGCTCGTCGTCGTCCTCCCTTTTGTCCTCCTGTGTCTTTTTTGCGCAAGGTATGCAACCATGGGTCACCAATAAGCCAAATTCCAACTTCTGCTGCGGCAGCTTGCCGAGACACTAGGCCGGCAGCTGTGCGAAGTCAGCGCCGCCGCTCGCAGCTCGGCGTAAAAACGCATCTTTCCCGGCGCACCCTGCGCTCTCTGTGCATCTGTAGCACTGTGTCCGCAGATTATCCAATGAGATATTGTACTTTTGTATAGTTTACACTGAAATATCGAGGTTCTTTAAACACGTTAACCCTGGTGGGAAGGGAAGGGCTTCTGTTTGTACTAGCCTGTTGTATGAAGTTTTCCGTAAATAGACGGAGCAAAGTTATCCGATATCTACCATTTATTGGTCGAAAATATAGATAGCAGATATGTGGTACAAAAAAAGCTTTTATCCACTAGGCGCCGCAGCGAGGATATTTGAAGCATTTCACACTTGCAGCTGACGTCATCTGGTTCGAGGAATAAATCATAGGCCTCCAAAGTATGATTTATAAACAACATTAAGAAAGCTTTGCCACACGACCAAACATTTATAACGATCAGGGTGAAGCAGCCGAATATAAAGGTGTAGCAAGCGCGGATTTTCCGTGGAAAACAACACACTGTGCAGAAGACATGCGTGACTATAAGTACCTTGTGTATTTGTTAGAACCGATTAGAATCACGATGTAACAAATAATAAGGGTAACATTTGGAAAGCAGTTAGAAATTCAACCCACCGTGGTGGCTCATCGCCCATGGCGCTGAGATGCAGAGCCCGAGGACGCAGGTTCAATTCCCTCCCGCGACTGCCGCTTTTCTGGTGGTGGGGAAGCAACAACGCTGGTATGTACGAGATGTCGGCGCACGTTAAACATTCCCAGGTGGTCAAAATTACTCTGGAGCACTCCAATATGACGCGCCTCATCGTCGGCGTTGCTTAGGTGGGTTAAACATTACATAGAATGAGTCGATAGCAAATACAAAATAGTGGGCTACCGTCATGCACAAAAAGCAAAGTCGAACAATTATTTCGTACCCCTGGTGATAAAATATAGAGCATGAACTTGCGAACTTGCTGCGCTCACCATAAACAGACAAAATTGGCATGAAAAGAGGAAGTAGAAGACTAACGGTTAGTGGTTAGAAACGATGGTTTCGGAAACTCGGGGAATGATACAGTTTGTCTGGGATAGAAGTGTAGCGATAGCCATGTAATCCATTAATATGAGAAATAGCTGTGCATAAGGGTACCAAAATGTCTAGCGAACGACGGAAATTATATTGTAAAGGCGCCTAAAACTGGGTCGAGCAACGAGATGAGGTAATTTGGTGGAGAACAGTAGATAAGTACCGTACTACATAGGAGGAGCTGAAAGTTTGTGGAATGCGATTTTGGCGTGTAGTGGGCAGTAATAAACTGATGGCGATCACAATATGAATAAAATAACAAAGTATCCCTCCCTTTCACGCTCACGAGCCAACAAGGCTCTTCTTTGGATAATCATTAACCGACATCCTAGTCGGGGAAGTAATTTTTTTACAAAAATGTTAATGTCGTGAGACTGCAGGTTTAACGTCTGTACAAGAGAAGTCCGAGACCTAGAGGAGTAGCAACATCTAAAAAGGTAGGGAAACGATGAAGTGCGATACGTGCTCGTATAACTGCAGTACGCAATTGGTAAGGAAGCAGAAAATCAAAAGAATAAAAGGGGAAGAAATGGTTGTAGAGGAAACCTTGTGCGAATTGAAGAGTAATAACAACGATGGTAAAAGTGCAAGCGGGCACAACGCGGAGGGCTCAAATGTAACGAGGCCACCATCATAATTATATCCAGGGAGTACGTTTGCAAAAAAAAAATCCCATCGACTCATGGTCTGTGCCAGTGTTCCGAAATTTCAGGCACTATATTTCCCAGCGGCTTATTATTAAGCGCTTGTGTGTTGCGAGTGACCCCGCTGTTTGTTTTATTTCTCAGAGTTTTCGAGACTCTGCTCAAGACTTTCAGCCCCTCCTCGTCCCGCAGAGCGCACGCTGAGCCCCGTAACGCAACTTCCGGATCGTGGCCTCATTCTAACATCTTTTTTGTTATGTACTAACTGGTGTTTGGCGTAATGCGAAAAATATGATTCCCATGCACCCCATTTTTTATCGTGATTTCATCTGCTGGAACCCGAGAGAGTTCGAATACATAAAACTGAAAACATAAAGATGATGAAAAAAGAGAAATTTAAAACTTCCTGTTTCGAGTGTGGCTCAGCCAAATATTTTGAACACGTGGAAAATGTGAGAAATAAAGAGTGAGGATGAGTGCAACGAGAATACGAAGAAGGTATTGCGAATATAAGCGGGCGATGGATTAGGAAATGCTGATAAATAAGAAGCATCTGAGTAGAAGTTAAGCCCCGGGTTTGCGAGCACATCTATGAAAAAAAGTTTTGCCGAGACCTTCATACTGTAAATTACGAAAGCATTGTTTGGCACGAATAAGCTCGTTCAGACCGACTATATAAATTTGTTTTCATAGATTCCCTACGTCAGCGAAAAAGAAAGTTATCTGAGTTTGAAGTACGCTCCTGGAGTTCGAGTAGGAGGAGGAATAAACTTTATTTAGGCGAGCCGTAGGTGCTGCTGGCGTGGGCACCCACCTGGTGTGGGTTTCCTCCAGTCCAGGATACCCTGGCCTGCGCTGGACACTCGGGCCCTCTCGGCTAGGCTACGCCAGGTAGAGGGGTCGCATCTGGTTAGTCATAACGGCCCACTGCTCGTATCTAGGGTTGGGGATTACGAGTAAGGGACGGGGTTTGTTGACACCCCCATACGAGAAGGTATAGGGTGTCAAGGTGGGGGCAGTATTTCAAGATGAGTCGGCTTGTGCCAACTGATTTCATTTGAGGAACTCGTGTTCAGGTCATCAGAAAATCTGTAGTTCTTGAAGTCGTTTCATTTGTTTAGCATAGCTAAGGCTGGTATAGAAGTTCCTTCTATCAGGGAATTGCGAAAACAAATATCGTGGTGTGTGCCCCATTATAAACTGGCCACTATCAAGTTCCCAGTTAAAGCGAGACATTCATTTTGGACCCTAATCCTATACGTTTTGCATATACATCTTGAGTAGATTAGCCATTATTAGGCCATATTTCTTAAACTTCGGGGCTGTTTCTATAGTTTATCCCTTTTATACGCATTTTGAGTAGATTAAGTAGTATTAGGCCCCATTTCTATAACCAGATAAGATAAGATAAAACTTTATTTCCGACAAGCGGGGGGCTCGGAAAAAAGTGGTCCCAGATAGACTACCCAGATAGACTGATTTCTCCGATTTTTCGCTGTGCTTCTCGCGCCCCCGTGTGCACGTTTCCACCACCCTGTCTTCGTCGGCCTTTTAAGGGCTTGAGCGCTCAGTTCCCTCCGGCTCATCAATACAGGGTTCCTGGCGTTAAAACAATCTGCCTTACCCATTTTTGTTTCACTCCTCTTTCGTCGCCGCAATGGGCACTCCTCGTATACTCCGAACTGAAGCTTCGCTTGTGATGCACCTTTAAAAAGGGGAATTTTATTTCATTTTAATCTACTGGTCGTAAATTTTTTGTTTGTTTCATTTTATTTTTTGCACCAGATTTACCCAAGGCAGCATCTTTCCCTCAGGATAAGGAACAGAAACGGCATTAGGGCCGCCTACAATTTTGTCTGCTTGTTGAGAGGGCAGTGCCAGTGCGAACACAGGTTGGATGAGCCACGGCTATGGCTAGCTACCATTGAACGAGAGATGGGAATTCTCCACCCCTCCACGTATCTCAGCGCATACCGAGGAATGTTCTAGAAACCAAGGCAAGCTCTCTCTTTTACACCGAAGCCATGTACCTTCAGCCCATGTACGCGTCCCCCTCATGCATTGATTTTGAAAACATCGAGGTGTCGTAATCCTGGTGCGTAGGACGGGCACGGCACGGCAGCAGCCGGGGCTAAGCGGCACCCTTGGTGAATCGTAGTGACCAGGTGTTCGCGACTCCATGGGAGCAACGGAGGATGTACTCAGACTCGCTCCGCCGACTCTGAATGGAAGCTCATGGGAAGCGGACCGATGCATCTCTGCGATGGCTCTTTCATCGCTGAGACGTATCGAACCGCGATGTCATGATATGTTTGCTCACCAGATAAACTCGCCGCTGCAGAATCTGTGGTCGGGACGTCTAAAAACAGACGCAATGTCACCGTAAAGCCAATAACCAAAGAGCCAACAAAATATGTAGCCGTCGTTCATGCGCATAAGGGCCTCGTTATATCGGGAGCCACGGCTACGCTAAACGGAAGCTTCTGTTTTCTGACTTCATAGTTTTTCTTCTCCCTCCAATGGCGTCAAGGGAAGCACCGCTATTAAATTTCTACACGCCAGAAAACAGTACCAGTACTTCTCAGGATGACCATAACGCTGTCGAATGCGGTGCCTACAAAAATGTTACATCTCGGAACCCAGTATGAACTCGGCTGTCATCTTTTCATCAATTCAAACGTATTTTAGCGTGCTCTTACTTCTTCGCTATAATAGGTTATCTCGACGTACGAATAGCGGACATTATTTAATGGTGCAGAACCAAGTTTCGGCGCCCTAAAAATTAAACAAGAAAGAGGCAACGGTGACTAAAGAGTTTAGGAGCAAAGGCGCTGTCATATAGGTCGAAATGAATTCCGTCGTATCTTGACATGTGCAACACCAAAGCAAGCACTCCCGAGATTTCTAGAAACTTTTTTTAACAGAAGAGCTTTTTGAGGCTTGGCCTTGCTGAAAGTCCCTGTTGGTGCCGTGTCAAGCTCTGTCTGTCCCAGCGATTCTAAAATGAGCGAGGCAGTCGTGCCAAAGTCTACCTTGTTGACAATGTGACGCATAACAATTTCCGCATAGCCAATTTTATCAGCAACGCACTTTTTATTCGCTATTATTGTAAAACCTAAACACCGAATCATCTACGGTAAAAATTTTATTCCGGTATGCAGTGATATTGCTTTCATTTTCCTGCTTCAAGATCTAGAAACCATTCCGTACATGAATGTAATTCCAATCGCTACCAACCTAAAATTCTCTGGCAGCACCCCGTGTACAAACTGACTCCAAATAACAGGGAAACAAGAACCCATTAGGTCGGTCAATTGACACATCCACAATAGAGTTCCCGTCATGCCAAGCTGGATGTCTTCGGTACAACGAGGAACGAGCGTCACCAACATGTCCTGTGGACACCAGACAAACGACCAGACAAACGGCCGTCAGTGTATTCTGCTCCTTGTGGTGTGAATTTTTTCCTTTGAAAGTTTTCGAAGTCAAATTTATTTTCATTGTTAAAACATTCTACTTTAAAACATTGGTTTCAGTCTGGTGTAGAAATATTTCATTTTTTGTTTGTATAACGGCAGGCTGCCGAGAGATTTCACTGAGCTTACAGCGTTCTGATTGCAATACCATGCTTGTTCTGATAGAATAAAAACCAGCTGATTTTGTCACGCATTGGGTGTTGTCATATGCACATTTAGATACCTCCGTATGCTATAAAAGCAGAAACTATTCTTGGATTCCGCGAGAATTGCTCATAAAGTGCCACAGTATTGCTGTTGCGTGTAAACATCAATTGTAAGGGATGAAGATGTACTTGCAGCAAACATTGCACCCTAGTCACGGCGTTCAGACTAGTGTTTGCTGTGAAGAAGTTTGCAAGCCTGATTCTTAGGCACAGGAAAAGATGCAGGAATTCGGCCAAAGGCCGGGAAAAAGATTGCACCTTGACAATAAAGCATTTCGCTCTTCGCTGTCGCTTATGAACTCAGTGCATAAACAGCTGTACGAAATAAAAAATGGCTAAAATCCTACGCCTGGAAGGCGGTGAGACTTCGAAGCTGTAAACGGCACCCACAACAATTACCCATGCGGCAACTTCAATTCGCACACGTGGCATCCGCTCACTGTTACCAGCAATCACGCTCTTTGCCACCCTGTTAGTCCTCTCTTGAAGAATTGAACGGATGGTTCTCCAATGCAGTTCAAATTTCCCGCCTCCGCAGTGCTCGCGCGCCCCGTGCATGAGCTGCGCGAGCTGGAGTTCTGTTCTTTTTTCTTCTTGCTTTTGTGTTGCACGTGCCTCCACCTTACTGCGCAGTTTGGAACACGACGTTTCTGATGGCCACATTTAGCGTCTTTCGAAGTGCGAGGAGGAGGGCTAAACGGCGTCCTTGTCGTCACCTCTTTCACTTCTTACCCTCACTCTTGTTTCTTGCTTCGCCGCTGAACAGCTCCTTTCCCCTTCCCTACACTGAGTCCTTAAGACCGTCTGTCTCCTCGCTCAACACGTCTGGGCGTAGCTTAGTCGGCAAGATGACGGGTTCTCCGGTGCCAGCAGTTTATTTGTGGAGCCTTGGTGTATCATCATCATCATCATCATCATCATCACCAGCCTATCTACGCCCACTGCAGGGCAAAGGCCTCTCCCAGTCTTCTCCAATTACCTCGGTCCTGTGCCAACGTGACCAATTTATCCCCGCAAACTTCTTGATCTCATCTGCCCATCTAATTTTCTGCCGCCCCCTGCAGCGCTTGCCTTCTCTAGGGATCCACTCTGTTACCCTTAACGACCAGCGGTTATCTTGCCTTCGCATTACATGCCCTGCCCACGTCCATTTCTTCTTCTTAATTTCTACCAATATGTCTCCACTAGCAAATATTAGCCTGGGATGTATATTTCGGTAGTGAATAGTAGCCTGGAAGTTTTCTAGTGACACGGACACTAAAATGTTCTTGGCTGGTTAGAGGTGTATTGCTTCGCATAAGAAAACATATCTAACCTCTTGCATTTGGTGAGGAATTGCTTCCTGATCCGACCACAGGAATGCTCTGTCGCCTTCTCGTTCAGTTGAGCAGAACAGGGTAAGTTTGCTCCGGAAGTCACCACCATCGCGCGGAGAAAACAATAAAACGAAGGCCAGAAAATCCGCTCTACATTCACACACAAAATGTGACGTTGACATACAGAAAAACCCACCCTGAAAATCCTTACGCAAGCCTATGATGGTTTTGACAAACTCTTCTTAAAGTCGGTACTTGAGGTTCCCAAAATTGCATATCTTAAAACTTGCCGGAGCTGCGGGACAAAAACTAGAGGACTTTCTGTACTAGATTAATTTTCACATGTTTTCAAAATAAGTTTTCAAGATTGAAGTCACATGTTTTCAAGATACTTTTCAATGTTTTCGCGGTGATGTCTCCGCTCAAAGCTCCGTTTGGTAAACAAAAGATGGCGCAACGCGGCCAAGTAAAGATCACCCTAAAATTACGTACGAATATCCTCCCAGAGAAGACCCATGTAAGAATGCTACGCGGGGTTCTATACAAGCGGTAGTTCTCAACAACACTCGCCAAAAACATCAAATGGTTAACCAATCCTTGTCCACAAGCAAAACGTCCAACCAAGAAAAAGCACGAAAAAGATAAAAGAAACGATAAGACTCATGCAACCACTATTATGACCAGGATATTGCAGAGCTTGCTGTACCACAAATTTACCCGCACAAATAAAGTGAAAAAAAAACCATCATTACGGCAGCATGTAAGAGACTTCTTACCCTCGCAATTTTGACCACGGTACGAACTAACAAAGGGCGGACCACCAGAGCAAGAGAATGAACATGCATAGTCGGGTCTACAAGAACGGGACGGACATTTATTCGATGGAGGGATCAAATAACACTTATTGGAGCAAAGAATGGACTCGGGAAGCACAGAACAACAGCGGATGAAGGTCAGCGGGAGAGGCCTTCACGCTTCAGTCGTCCTAATTAGGGTGTTGGTGATAATTATGGTGAAGAGATCCTCAGCTTCTGTCTTCCTAAGATTTCAAGAAATCGAGAAATATTGCACTCTCCTAGCACCGAGAAAGCGGATGTAAAAATAAAATCCGGAGGACCTCATACACCGTTTGAAACAAAACAGGCATCCTTAAAAAGAAAAAAAAAAGGCACCCCCACTCCTTTAAAAGGAAACCACTGCACGCCACGATAGACATGGCACGGATCCAGCTACCCCGCATAAAAACTATCCTCTAGCACAAATATGGATACAATCCTGCGCAAGAAGGGAAGGTATTGCAGGCTCGAGGTCCTTCGCGGAAAGTTTCAATATCTTCAGACCACAGTGTACACCGACTCCCGGACGTACGAAAGCCCGAGGCCCTTATTGCCTCTGTGACTGCATGACCCTTCAACATACATGAACAAACAAGTTGAACTTGGAGCCATCCTCTTTACAATCCGAGTATCGGAAGTATCAAATAAAGGCGTAACATCATTTCAGACTTACAAATACATTTTATATATTTCCGGAGGCATAAAACAAAGCTCTTGGTAAGATATCCCCATCAATAATGCAGCAAGTTAACGAGGTCGCCTGGACAGCCGGATCTAAAAGTCTCAAAGAGAACGACGCACCATGCAAGAGGCACATAAACTCGCATGTAGCTTTCCTTATGACCACGACTACCAGACTGCCCTATTTGAAAAACACTGAGAAAAACTCCTCCTTCTATGCCTATGAGCCCAATCTTTTTCCTTGCTACAACGAGGTCTCCATTCCGCAGAATCTTGAACTCTGTGGACAAAAACTCGCCCACTTAATTTAAAATCCCTGTGCGGTGTAAAGTGTTCGGTGGGAACATGAGACATTAACTTAGAACTCTGCTAAAGTAGGTGAAACATCCACCCTCTTCCGAGCTACCTAGCCATGACCATTGGGCGAACAACTCAAACATAACATATCGCACTCCTTCGAACCATGGGAGGCAGATTTGACCAGCTCGTTGCCTCAAGATCAGCAGGAAATGATTGAGAGGGCAAGGAAAGCAGCTGCCGCATCCGGTGCGCCGACTCAGGTTCTACCTTTGAGCTCCCTGCCATCTGTTTACCCTATTTTCGTAAACCACGACTATTTCTTCCTCAACACATATCTTCTCTCTTTCTATCTTTGAAAAAAGCAAAATTCTTCAGCCCAGCCTAGAAATCACGAAATAAACATTTTGATACATTGACAATGACCCCTCCTCGCCAAACTGACCAACACCTCGCATTTGTAAACCTTTCACTTCCACATTTGAAGCCCCACAAGCGCAGAGAGCCTTTGGCTCTACCGGTACACGGCGATTAAAAACCCTCATCGCTAGTCCTTCTTTTTTTGATAATCTTTCGTTCTCAAGAAGCATCGAACGGAAATGCTGAAGTTGCGTGCAGAAACGCTCCTGTGGAGTCGAAGTATCGCTACCGCACCTTACATCTTACGATGCAAACCTAGATATCTCAGCATCTTCTTTTGCCAAAGCCACTACGCGTGTTCGGAAGGCTCATCGGTTGGCGCGAGGCGCATGCCTGCGAGAGCTCTGCATTCTCGAGGTATTTTTTCCTGAACACCCGAACTTACGGCCTGTACAATGACTCCACTGTTTAATTTTGTTGCTTGACGGCAGTATGAAGTCTAGAGGCAGAGCGGCAGATAAAGAGATATTTATTGATACGATGTTGCTCGTGAGCGGGAGCCCTAAAAAGCTGCGCCCCAGCCGCAGCTTTCAAAGCAAAGCTTTCTATTCTTGCCTAGCGGCTTCGCCGTCGCAGTACATGTGGCCTTCATTAAAACGCTGCTACGCCGTACCCATGGCAAGGATTCACGTGACTCAACAGGACGAGCTCCACCCTCGGCCGCGGCCGCCGCTGCAAGAGTCCGTTCATGGCTTGGTGCATGCGTCTTCTGCAGCTGCTTTGCGCATCACCACGTGATTTTTCCATTGCATGCGAGCTTGGCGATGATCGAGAACGAGGCTCGGCCGCGTTCTCTGCGCGTTGAAGGGGAGCTGGAGGCTGTGAGCCATCATCAGCAAGTGCCGTCGCACCACGCCACGGCTATCTTTCGGCGAGCCGTTCGGCTCAGAATATGCCGGAAGCGGGACCCTAACTGTAGGAAAAGGTCGGTCTAGGAGGAACAGTTAAATAAAAACAGCTAAATAAGGGTTTACCCATGTGTAGCAGGGATTTGCCCACACAAAGCCAAGTTCTCGCTTTTCATAACCAGGGTTAGCTGAGCAAAGCCGCAACCATTTTTGCTTCTGCTATGATAGGTGTCACCGTGGTCGTGTTCTGCTATTCACTTCATCCCGAGACAACGTTCACTTTTTTATTGTTTCCAGCTATAAGTAGTATCATTAGGGGCTGGGGTTGTTGGCGTGTTTTGTCGTCGTCGCCGTCGCAATCATCGTCGCAATTGTTCGCTTATGCAGTCACGGTACTAAAACACCGGGAAACTAGTTTACACCGCGCCCTAGAACTTAACGCGTATCAAAAACACCGGGCAATCGTTTAAGCCTCGCGCTAGAATGCTTCGTAATGCGTACTAAAAAAACACCAAGACACTCGTTTACGCCCCCCGCTAGAGAGCTTCGTTATTCAAAGACCGGAGACGTCTACAGCAAAGCTGTATACCTCTGCCCTACACGGTCTCATATCCGTTGGCACAAGCGCCAGGGTCTAACAATACACTTATACACTGCATGCTTCTACCCTACCCACGTTTCAAATTAGTAGAGGTGGCCTGGGCTTTGTTTGTCCCAGACGTTCGCCAGCTTCCCTAGAAGCTGACAAGAAGCATAGACGCATATCCTGTGGTCCAATCTGTTACTACCTGTATATGCGCTTTGTGGAAAGACGCGGGCCGAGGATCAATGGAAATAAAAGAAGAGAGACGACGTCTGAGTTTACAGTGGACAGGCTGCGTGCCACCAACCTGCCTTTGTGCCAGTGACGGCGTTTTCTGATTTGTTAATACACCCGCTTCCGACATTCCATCTCTTCGGTGTAACGTGACAATATCGAAAATAATCAAATGCACTTGAAATAAAAATATAGGCTCCTCATCCGAATTACAAAGTCATCCGGAATAGCGTATCACTTACTGAACCGTTGCTTTCTCTTTGTTTCAACCGGACCGCCACAGGACTCTTATGGTGTCTGTTTTGACCCCTTTCCGTTCCCTTGGTAACCCCTTGGACTCTGAGCATGTCCCTTCGCGGCAACCTTGGTCATTCACAGCGACCAGATTCGCCACCCTGTGGAAGCAACTTAGGATGTAGTCACGCACGCTTCACCGCATCTGATGGAGAGCACACCGGCGCGGATCTCCTCTAATGTTCACTAACCAGGTGAACAGGCCGCTGCGAAAGCTTTGGACGGGGCGTCAGAGGCAGACGCTATATCGCCGTCACAGCCATATTCAAATGGGGAACACAATCCTTCATAACACGACTTACAGTTTAGCCGTCGTTCGTGAGGATAATGGCCCCGTGGTATCGGGAGCCATCCGCTACGCTAAACTGAAGCTTCAGGGTTCTCCCTTCATAGTTTTTACTGCCTCCAATGGCATGCAGGAAGAACCGCGAATAATACCCTGCATGCCAAAAATATTACGAATACTTCTCCGGGTGGCCATAACGCCGTCGAATGCATGCCTACAAAAAACGTGATATCTGAGAACCAGGTATGCACTGAGCTGTCTTCGTTTCATGTATACAAACATATTTTAACATGCAATTACTTCCTCGCAACAATAAGTTATCTCGACGTACGAATACCTGATATTAATTAATATTGCAGAACCAAGTGCCGGTGTACTACAAATTAAGCAACAAAGAGGCAACGGTGATTAGTGGGTGTAGGAAAAAACACGGTATCACAAAGATCGAAATGAATTCCTCTATAGCCTGTTATTTTCGACATCAGGGCAAACAGTCCCGCGATTTCTAGAAATGTTTTTTAACAACAGAGCTTTTCGAGGGCTGTCCTTCATGACAGACCCTGTTTGTAACGTGTCAGGAAGTCTCTGGCCCCGAGTTTACAAAATCAGCGAGGCAGTCTCGCCAAACGCTACCATTTTTACAATGTGACGCACAACACAAATTCTGCATCTGCAATCTTACTTACAACGCCCTTCTTATCCACTGTTGCTGTAAAACCAAACACCTAGTCATCTACAGTGAAAATTATATTTCAGTGTGCGATGATGCTTTTATTTCGCTGCTTCAAAAGCTACAAAGCATTACCCACACGACTGTACTTCCCATTGCTAAGTAAAGCAAATTAAAATTTTCTAGGAGCACACCGTGAACAACGTGATCACAAATAACAGGGAAGCAGGCCCCTAATATGTCGATCAATTGACTCGCCCACCATGAATGTCCCATGAATTAAATCTGGACGTCGGCGGCACAGCGAGAAGGAGCGCCACCAACATGTCCTGTTAACACCAGACAAACGGCCGTGAGTGTATTATGCTTGTTTCGAAGTAAATGTCTTACCTTGAAATCTGTTAGCAGTCAAATTTAGTGTCATTGTAAAAAACATTCTAGTTAAAACAACAGTTTTAGGCTAATGTAGAAAAATGCCATTTTATTTGTTTGTACATGGTGTGGCTACTGGGAGCTTTTATTGAGTTTGAAGCGATCTGAGTGCAGTAATCTTGCTTGTTCTCCTAGAATGAAAAGTCAGAATATCTTGTCACGAATTGGTTGGTGTCATAGTCAATCCTAGATTCCTCCCTACTCAACAGGAACAGAAACTATTCTTGCACCGTGGGAGGATACCCTATAAAGCGCCACAATGTTGCTGCTGTGTTTAAACCTCAATTGTAATGGCAGAAGCTGTATTGGGAACAAATAATACACAAAAACGATGGAACCCTCACTTGTGTTAGCTGTAAAGAAGTACGCAAGACTGTCTTAAGCGCAAGAAAAGCTGTAGGCGTTGGGACAAGGTTGCGAAACACTTTGGATATTCATAATCGAGGATATTTGCTTTTGCTTTTCCGTTCACAACCAGTGTCTAACGTGCTCCAAGAACAAAAAAAAATTGTTCCGGCTAAATTCAGCTAGGCTTTAATATGCAAAGCATAAGCTTGGCTTAGCCTGGTTGAGCCTTGCTTTCGCTTGGTTAAACATTGATGTAGCTATTCAAAGCGGTTCGGTCCCGTGCAACTCTCACAGAAGGAGGCCAGGGCTCGCTTTCATTTTCAGCGAGGGCGGCGTTGCTCTTTTAATGCGAATGCGGCCCAAAATCAGTCACATTGCCCGAGACGACTCAGCGGTGCATGCGTCGCAGGCTGCGTGTTTGGTCGGCTGCCGATCAGCTGAGTGGCCGCTCCCGACGGGGCCGCCGCCGCCACGTGAGCACGACTTGTGCGCAACGTCGACAGCGAGCATGGCGAATCAGGCGATGTGCTTCGAGGGGTGCGTCGCCGGGGGTGGGTGTCCTGTGAAAAGGTTAACTTCCGCATTGTCCGCGAAAACACTGGACGAAAAAATTGAACCTGTTCTTCAAAACTCCTTCTAACATACTGCATTTGGTGCCAAACTGCTTTCTCATAAAACAACAAAAATGCTCGGTCACCTTCTTGTCAGGTGAACAGAAGAGGGCAAGATCGTTCTGTGGGTCTCTACCACCCGAAAATTGCAAAATGTAAAATAACCACTCCAAAGAATACTGATATATCAAAACATCTATTTAAGAACACAACCCCGAACACACTTTACGAACACAAATGTATTTCCACTGCTGAAGTAACGTATGTAAAATTTTTTATATATTCTAAACTTGCTAAACCAGCACGTCAAAAACCAGATGTTCCGTACAAAAATATTGATAGAACATTATTTTTTCTAAGTTTGTTTAACGGCAAAATCCGTATATATTAAATTGTACACAATCTGTATTTCTATAGTTTTGATAATAAACATCACAACAGTCAATTTATAAATGAAATTTGCAGTTCTTTAATAGTGTTTGTGTCGACCGCCCCAGTGGTTCAACGGCTGTGACTCTGTGCTGTTAAACCCAAGGACGGGTTTTATACCATGTGCGTATTTCTACAACTTCGTTGCACTTCAACCGACGTGACATATTTCTGTGTGCGATTTCGAAGGTTAATTTAATGTGTCTTTGGCTGCGCCCCCAACCCAAAGTGCCTTGAAGCATATTCAATCATCATTATTAGCAAAATCAACTACAATTGAGTTTAAAAAAAATATGAATGAAAAATTAAAAAGTAGACGCGCTGCACCTCGAGCACAGGCGGTAAGCTCCAGTACAAACAACGTTGCCGCGAAGCCTACTGCACGGACGGCAGGCTCGTTTAGCAGGCGCTCAATAGAATATAGCGCGCCTTGGCATCACACATGTGACGTAGGGGCGCTGTGCAGTGAAAGGCCATAGAAACGAGACGAGGACGAATATCGGCTTAGCCGGCTGGTTGCTTTTGCTGCTCTGCAGTTTTTGCGTTTTTTGTACCGGTGGTTCTACGCAGTGCCTACAATCCTTTCCGCTGCCTCCTTACCACCACCCAGTGACTTCCAAAAGCCGGATTCGCCCTGTCAAACGGCTTCAGTGAAGCTGGGAGCGGACCCTGGAGCCGTAGCAGGGTGCCGCCATCGGCTGCGCTTCATGCTGTCGTAATGGACGGAACTCACCAACGTCTATCTCCTCCAAGCGGAACACATGAAGGTATTCCCACAAGTACACGCGACGCCACTCCCTATGACAACCCAGAAATCCCACCAGCCCCTAAAAAGCGTGCTGTTGACCAGCAACCTGATGGTCAGAACGTGTCTTCAGAAACCACTGACATGGAAACAAATCAAGGAGAGTTCACGTGGTCACTTACAAAAAAAAGCGAGAGCCGCTGGGATTCCCGTCGTCTTTGAACCAGCTGAAGGATGCAGTTTGTGGAGAGTCAACTCCAACGTATTGGGGTCAGAATTCGTGGCAATGGCACAAGAAAAGGTTTTAACCCCATCGCCTAAACAAGGATGGAAGCCTTATTGTGACTGTGTCGTCCCTTGCCGCTCTCAACCGACTTCTTCACGTCTCCTCCCTTGCTGGCATGACAGTCGAGGCGCGTGTGCCTCGTTCATACATGGCGACGTATGGGAAAATCCAAGGCGTGCCCCTGGAGTACACGGATGAGGGACTAGCGAGTTACCTGAGCGATCAAGGTGTGGTATCTGCCCATCGGCAAGTCACCTACTCACGCGATGAAAATGAAGTCGTCGCTGAGACTCGCCGACGCTCTGTCATCTTGGAGTTTAAGCCGGTTCCCCTCTGCCTGCTAGGGTGTTTCTTGGTTTTTACAGCTTCCCCGTGGCAGAATACATCGGATCTGCCACACAGTGCTTCAAGTGCCAGAAACATGGCCACGTCGCCAAGAATTGCAGAGGAAAGCTTCGCTGCAAAATATGCTCCGGTGACCACTCCCACAAGGACTGCACTTCGCGCAACCAACCCCGCTGCGCGAACTGTAACAGCCCACATCCCGTGTCGTTTGGTGCTTGCCAGAAGAAAAAAGGCAGCTACTCTTGCACGCAGTGTCAAGCAAATACAAGGGAAAGCTCCTGCACGACGTGAGCCGCCGTCCAACCTTGAAGTCGTACCTTCAACTGTTATTGTGCCTTCAAGTGACCCTCCGCCTAATGGTGAAGTTCCCACAAACAAGTCCTATGCGCAAGCTACACGGGATCAATCTTCCAGCAAAGTTTCTCAGGTCACACCTGACGCGCGCCCACAGGACGGAGCCTCCCCACCAACTCAAAGTTCCCGCACGGAACAGAAACGTACGACAGGTCAGCGCACGCAGGCCGATATCACCGGTATGCTGATCCCAAAGCTGCTCGCAGCAATCAGGGCTCGACTACGTGCCCATCCCTCCTATGAACATATCCCTGAAGTTGAAGCGGTCTTGTCCCTGGAACCTCTCGTGGCTGCGTCTTCAACCGGTTTTGGGCCGGAGTACACAGAAGCTGACTTCATCGGACACCCCTTCCCCTAAACCGCTAATCAACGAAAATCACAAGACCTGTACAATTTTTCAATGGAACGCGCTCGGTCTACGCTCAAAACTTCCCGATTTTCGCCAACTTGTGCGTAAATATCGATTTCCATTTATTGTAATATCCGAGTCTCGTGTTGAGGATGACTTTAGGTTAAAAAAACTACAAGTTGCTGCATTCTCAACGCTCGAACGGCATGAGTCGTCTTTTTATTGGTGTCCGCAATGATTTGCCAGTAGCCAGAGTCGCTGTGCCTGCTCAGGAAACTGAAGAATATGTGCCAAAAGCATGATTGAAAAACACCAATTTACTTTTATTGCTGCCTACATAGAGCCAGGCAATGGCTTTGACGCCTCGAGGCTACAAAGCATTCTCACTAGCATGGCCCCGCCTTACCTAATCTGCGGTGACTTCAACGCGCACCATGAGATCTGGGGTAGCGCACGTTCAAGTTCCCGTGGAACGAAATTAGCGGAGCTGCTTATCAGACACTATATTGAGCCCATTAATCATGGCAGCATCACATACATGAAAAACGCGACAGTGAGCAGCTGTATTTACGTTTCTTTCGTATCAAGCTGCATCGCTCAAACATTTTCCTGGTGCACAGACCTGGAAATGAGGGGGAGCGACCACTTCCCAGTTCTACTATCCTATCTCGAGAAAGATGCACTCCGATTGGGAAGGAAGGTAAAGTGCACAAATGGGATGCTTATGAACAGAGCGTGGACCTGAGGATCACTGCAGTGACTTCAGATGACGACCTCATTCTCTTCATGGCTCGATGTCTCAGGGAATCAATGTGTGTCACACGAAGGCGTTCAAATATCAAGACAGATGGGGAGTATGAGCGTTTACGAGCCATTCGCAGGCGTACGGAGCGGAAGGCGCGTCGCACCAAAACTTTAGAAGACCTGCAACAACCTCGCAGGGCATATAGACATGCAAGACGCCATCTAGAAAAGTTGAGCAGGCAGAAATGGAAAGATTTTTTTGCAAAATTAGAGGTTCACAAGCCGTCATCGCACATTTCGCGCGTTGTAAAGGGAATGCGTACCAATATCCAGCAGCTACACCCATTCAGCGCACTGTCGTTGCACGAAAACATTTCCCAGAAGGAAGCAGCTAACGAATACTGCAAGCTCCTGTCTGCAAGCTCATCTACTCAGATACGCGCACACTCCAACCCTTTTCGCCACCGGCAGCTGCCTTACCTGCCTTGGACCTGCCATTCTCAATACAGGAGCTCATGCAGCTCATTGATTTTTCGACGCAACGAAGCGATGAGCGCAGTGAGCTCCATTTCCTGGGGTTATCGTGCACGAAACTGCACTTGCTCGCCTTATCAGACAATGCGATGCTCAGCAGCGCACCTTCACGCCAGCGAATGCAGCGATTTCAGCGTCAAATGGTCTTCTGCTGGTTACGACGAAATCACTTATGAGGCAATCTCGCATCTATCCCAGCACTCCCACCTGCGTCTTCTGGAGTATTACAACGCAACGTGGCTGCATGGTACCATCCCGTCTGATTGGAAATTAGCGAAAATTATTTCTATCTTAAAGCCTGGAAAATCACCAACACGTTACGACTCGTTTCGACCGATAGCCTTACTTACCTGTGTTGGGAAATTAATGGAAAAGATGATCTTCAAAAGGATGACTTGGTACATGGAAACTAAAAAACTGTACCCACCTCAAATGAATGGATTTCGACAGAACCGATCGGCTATTGACAGCATTATTACGCTCGTATCGTCTTTGGAAGAAGAACTAAATTCCGGACACAATTGCGGTGTTTTTAGATATTAAATCAGCCTTCGACTCCGTATATCACCTTGCGATTCTAGCATCTCTTCTTTCACTTGGCTTAGGCGGAAGATTATACGCGGATTTCAAGCTATCTTGAAGAAAGAAAACTTTTCATGTGCACAGAAGAAGGGCCTACACCGTGTTATGAAGTAAGAAGAGGCGTACCTCAAGGAGATGTATTACGTCCTTTACTTTTCAATATTGTGCTCATTCACCTGAAGCGTGTTCTCCCCCGTAGGGTCAAGATAACTCTGTACGCGGACGATATCTGCATTTGGAGTGCTTCGAGATCACGTCTAGTTACGCAACAGAAGCTCCAGACGGCGCTTGCAAAAATATCAGAACACCTACAGCCTAAAGGACTTCATCTCTCCCCAGAAAAAGCAGCGCTATGGCCTTCACCCGTAAGAGCATGGATAGATATCCTTTAATCCTCGGTGGCCGGCCCTTGAAATACGTGCGTATCCAAAGGTATCTTGGTGTTACAATCGACTGAAACCTCTCCTGGGCTCCGGAAGTAAAGAGACTACGTATGCGAATTTCCACGGCATCCCAAATTATTGGATATCTTGCTGGCACACGCTGGGGCAGCGATTTTCGTTCCATGGTGCTTCTCTTCAAGGCGTATTTTGACGGCGTGTTGCGCTACAGCCTGCCTGTCCTGCAGCAGCTGTCCCCTACAAGCAAAAGACAGCTTGAAGCGGCGAGGAATAACTGTCTCAGGAAGTGCCTCGGCCTTCCTAAAGGATCGTCGCGTTCTGGGACAATTGCTGAAGCCTGCTGCCTGCCCTTAGACGTGTTACGACTTCAAGAAACACTACGAATTCATTTGAGGCACAGGTTACATACAAGAACGCATTCGTTGGCTCATATCGCAGATCGAAGCAATTCCAGCTTTGGGCAAGCAATCAGGGCTATTAAGCTCCAATTCCAACTCAAGCACCGCAGACAATGCCCCTGGGATTCCCGCCCTGGACTCTGTCGCCCCTTGGATAAAAACATTTATACCTGGAATTGATTCAAAAAGCAAATGCCTCAAATCAGCCTACTTCAGATGACACTCGCACACATTAACAAATTTTACACTGCAACGACTCACATTTTTACTGATGGGTCGGCAACATCTGAGTGCAGTTCATCAGGAATTTTTATTCCATCAGCTGGGAAAGCCCTGTCATACCGCCTTGAGCGACCGACTTCGTCCACGTCGGCTGAGCTTCATGGGATAAAAGAAGCCATCCGATACATTCTTCGCCAGCCGTCGACACAGTGGACCATTTTTTTGCGATTCGAAGGCAGCTCTTCAGACCCTGCAACGCGCTAGCTGTTTCAGCCTTCATGAACATGCCCAGCGAGAAGTGAAGTATCTCCACCATCTCGCATTCGTCTCTGGACATCGTGTGACACTACAGTGGCTCCCAGGCCACTGTGGCATATTGGGTAACCAGAAAGCGGATGAGGCTGCCCGCAGGGGCCTAGAATTGAGAACACCAAGAAGGATTTTTTTCACGAAAAATGATGCCTCAGCCATGACTAAGGCAGTAGTTTTGGCTGAGAGAAACCGCTTATGGTCCCTTCCGGAGTTTCATCAGGCCTTTCTATATTGCATAGACCCGTACATGAGAATGAGGCTGCCGGAACGACTACCTCGCCGACTGGAGACACTGTACCATCGACTGCGCCTTAATGCAGCGTTTACAAATTCGTTCCTTCATCGTATAGGCCAGACTTCCAACCCATACTGTGACAACTGTGGCTCACCCGAAACCATCGAACATATACTACTAGAGTGCTCTGCTTATGCTGAATCAAGGGCCCGTTTACAGCAAAGAATTGAATGTCTCCAACCTGGACCAATAACACTAAGCTTGATGCTTGGACCATTCCACTCACCATCCTCCCAGCGCAAAGCCCTGTCTGCATTATTTGAGTACCTCGAGGACATTGGCGTCGCTACAACACTGTAGCCATCTCCATAGCGTGTGCAGTCAAGTTTTTTACTCAGCGCCCTTAAACAGGACTCTATTCATTTTATTTTTATTCTTTTTTTATTCTTATCTTTTGTCTCCTACTCTTCTTCTTCCACCTTCTTCCTTTGTTTCCTTCCCCCCTTCCCGCAGAGTAGCATGTCAGCGAATTCATGCTGGCAAACCTCTCTGTTTTCTCTGTAATAAAGAGTCTCTCTCTCTCTCTCGCCATAGAAAAACACACCCAAGCCGCGGTGGACGCTTTCTGTGGAAACGGAAAACGAAAATGCCCGGGTGTCGAGATTTCGACGCACTTTAAATGATCCGCAGCTAGTCAAAATGTTCACGGATGTTTCCACAATGGCGCGTAGCTCAGGTGCAACTTCCTGGGTTACACCTTACAATCAGCATCTTTGGGTGAGCAAATGTTCCAGACCCTGCGTTTACGACACAACTGCTTTTTATATGTAAATTGCCTGTCAGCCACAAGTAACTGGATCGCCAACACGTTTAAGTAGTTAGGACTTGCACTCTGTGTACAGATTTACAGGCCCACAGTATTACCTAATTTTTTTACCCGTATGCTGCCATTAGCTCTTGGCGAATTTGTGAACACCTCTGCTCTATTGCTGTTCTCCCTTCAATAATCAACGGATTTGTGTTGCGGGGATGCAGGACATCAGACATGAACTATAACAGATTCGAACGATGTATTTACACGGCAGCTGTCACCGAGCCGGGACAGGCTATGCCCACCCCCACGTCTTGGTCTTTTACAAAGGCTAGATCCATTCCGCTGCACGGCACTTCCCTCTTCCTTCTCGGGCTGAGACATTTTTCCCTCGTCGCCAGGGACCATCCTGTCAGGACAACAGCAAATGAACGGGTGCGGTGGGAATGGGGCAAGATGAGTATAAATAGTGAATTACTTTCCGCAGCGGATGACGATGAAGGGCTTGGGGAAGACCAGTCCCCGAAAATTGGCGCCTGCCAGGTGACGAGGAAACTGTAAGTGTGCTGGGAACCACGGCGGACGAAAGCGCTGGGGACTCGACTCGGCAAGATCGGCAGGCCTCGGCATCTTACATCAAGTCTAGTCTCGGTTGTTCTGGATCGGCCGCTCACGATCTCGGGACACGAGGCGGGTGACATCTTCGAGTCGTAGTCGTGGTGGGGCTGAAGCAGCGCGACATGGCCCATGTACCTTCGTCGATTGCGACGATGCCGAAGCAGTGCGAGGCTGGGGCCAGGATGCGTATGAGTCCGCGCCCTCCACCAAAGGTGATACGAGGATTGAAGAAGAGCGAACACCGTAAATTTGCATTATTTACATGGTTGCCATCACTAAGCCCGAGAGGCTACACGAACGAACCGCTTCTGCTTTGCGAAAGGATTAGTCTAGATTAATTTTTTCACTTAAAGCTTCACGATCTGCTTGGTAAAATACGGGGGAGATTTTGCATAACCAATGCACCATGTGGCTCGATAAGCTTCCACAGTTGATATCTTAATGCGCATGCTTTCAGTGCACAGAAAAGGAACGTACTCTAGAGCCATGAAAAAATGACTCCGTTTGGAGCCCATAGAGAGTTCTATTTCTCAGCACAAATATCTGGCCTCCCAAGTGTATGCATACGAACAACGTGAATTGCGCTATATCGCATGCGTGCTGTCGACGACTCCCATAGCAAAACGTTCTTCGGGTTTACTGTATTTCAGGGTACTCATATTGGTGGTAACGCGCACACGAACCAGGGATAAAGGAAAAAAGTTGACACAACGCTTTCTTTTTTCGTCCATATTTTGTGAGCACCTTTACTTCGGCGAATAATACTTTAGTAGTAGCGCAGTCATTCGGTCCGCTATAGTATATTTTAACTTTATGCAATGACATCAAGCACAACAAGGACCACATTCAAATTTCTCTAAGGTATGGGTGGATGCCGGTTTCGGTGGGTTGACAATACGAGAATTTAGGGGCGTATACAATCGTTATGATCACAGCAGACAGAGGCAGGAATTTTGTAGGGATATTTTATCCAGTCCCACGCGTGTTTTAAGTTTTGCGTTGTGTCTGCATACGCACAATAGTCAAGAAATTCACATGACGATTTTGTAAAAGGAAGCATATAGTATAGGATTAAAATTACAGAACGATTCCTATTGAAGGTCTTGAAGGGCACAATTTACTCTTGCATATTGGTTAATTTGCTGATTAGCTATCTGCCACAAGCTGGTAGAAGAAGGCGGTGGTGACTATGGGACTTGCCAAGTGGTGGAAGAAAAAAGAATGAAAGAAAGGAGAGGGGATATTGATATCCTCATGGTATATAGGACATCAATCCGTGTGTAGAAGTATGCCTAACAAGTGCCCGCTTTTATCGTTCTTTTGGGGGGCCACGTGCTTCTAATTACTGAATCTCTTCAGAGATAATTTAAACAATGCTTGACTAATACATGGGTATTACTCCAGCTTCGAATGCATCAGCTCGAAAGTTAAATGCGTATTTAGAAACGCCCGGCAGTCAATGAGGACCATAAACCCGTATACTTGTCTAACATATTTGTATATTTTGCTTGGTGTTTTATGAACCTTGATAATCTGAATGCGCCCTAATTCAAAAACGGTAGTTGAAAGTTAGTGCTCTGTCGGTGCGCATCTTCCCTGTCCGGGTGTTCTTAGTGTATCTTTTTTTTACGTTGGCTTGCCCGTAGCTTTTTAACCCCTAAACATTGACTAGACCTGCAGCGGAGTCAGGGACAATGATGGTGCTTGGACGCACTCCAGGGCTGAGGCGGCGATGGTTTTAGTCTCTTCTGGTGAATTTCTAACATTCTACGTAAGGTATTCATGGCCGCTTGAGAGCGACTAAATGCTTGAGAAGTTGCATGCTCCTTATTAGAGCATGGGTTTGCATTGTGTCAACGGTATGCACCAGCACAAAGCTAACGGGAGCCCTTCTGCCGGGGTACATATCTCGAGGGTTCCTAGAGAATACGGCGGAGCAAGAAGAATCCGGTGAAGACGAGTTGTTACCATTCTCTTTAGTTCAAAATGATGGCGCCTTTAATTTCGTCTCAGGTGTAATGAATTCCCTCGTGGACTAGCTTGGGAGTGGAAATTGCCGGGAGCAGCCCTAGTGCTCGGTTGTATGGCTGACAATTTATTATATCTTGTTTTTGATTTCACTGCTTTTGGCTCACAATTAGGTGTGCCTGAAGTAATGTAGCTGATAAGCTCGGATAATTAGGAACATTTTGGCGATAATCCGCAACGCATGTAATGAGATGTATGAATATTTCTGGGTACTGGGTAGTTGTAGAACCTTGAATATACTTGAACCCCTAGATTCTGTTGTGAGGCCAGTTTGCGTGGATGGTTCTGCAGTGTGGTTGGGGCGACTTCGGGGACACTTCCATGTCTGGGTTCGCTGCACTATGAGAGCTTCGTACGTTTGGGGAGTATAAAAAGTGCGTACTTGTTGATCACAGGCCTAACGCCACTACGCCCAATGCAGGGTTTTTTTGTGCCGACGGCTTCCAGTAGGACATCGCGTTCTTCGTTCGATCAACAGGACGTGTTTATGGTGAAGTATTCGGCGTAGAGTGCAGAATGCATGTTACAGATTATGTGGCGAAGAATGGGTATGTGTGGGTTTCCTGGAGAACATGAGGGAGAAAACGTAGCCTAGAGGAGTGTACAACATGAAAAGGTGGGTAAGGCGACTGAACTTT
>JABSTR010002829.1:0-80000 GCA_013339765.2 Haemaphysalis longicornis | reverse complement strand
GGGGGCCATTTTTCTTCATAATTTGTACTAATATGTCATTTCCACACGTTTGTTTTCTGACTCACTCCGCTCTTTTCTTCTTCCTTAATTTTACACCTATTATCAACCGTTTCACTGCTCGCTCACTCGTCCTCAAGTTAAGTTGAACCTTTTTGGTGAGCCTCCACGTTTTTGCCCCCATAGGCGACTACCGGTAGGGTGCAGCTGTTATACACTTTCTTCTTCACGTTCGCAACGAGAGGAAGTGAAGCGACGTCCACCAACCCGAAGGAAGATGAGTAGCCACGCCTTGCATCACGTCGTGAATAACCGCAACCGAATCCCTGTTAGGCGCCGGATAGTTCCCGGCGTCTACAGATGCCTGCACAAATCGAGTAATAAGAAAGCTTTGAAGCTCCGGCCCGCATCCCGTTTCCGAATCTGGCGTCTCCCCTGGCCGCGTCCAATACGGCACAGCGCGGAATCCCCGTCAGTTCAACAAGACAGCTTGAGAACCGGAGGTGGCAGCAATAACAACACCACGAATTATGCTAGATTTCTTCTGTTAGCCCCATGCTACAGTCGTTTGCCCGCCGACCAAGCAGTGCACCTTCTGGAACGTGCTCGTTATGAAGAATCACAAAAAGATACCCAAACGTATCAGATTCCCTTACGATCCCTGCGGCTACCGCGAGATCTGCGGTGCAAAGCGCGTGATCCTGATGCACATGAAACCACAGCATGTGGTGGACGCAGCATTAGATGAGAATAATCTCTTCTAGCACCGCCCGCACCAACAGTCCGACATGATTTATTTTCGCCTGATCACTGGGACAATATTCAGGCGCCAAATACCACGGGCCAGATTGAAGGCCAGTCCTTGGCTTTCTCGCCGGTGAGGGATGGGGAAGAGTGTGTTGTAAATAAATGAGATGGGCGCAGGCAGAGGGCGATAGCTGGGGGATGAAGGCAAAGTGGCGCCCACTGCCTCGCTCACAGTATGTTTCATCACCTTTCGAGAACGGGTGTCTAGGTCAGCCTTTCTTGGATCCTCCAGAACGGCACCAGCGAGGATTGCTGTAACAGATTGGAGCAGCCTGTCTTGATTTTTACACAACCAGCCAAACCACTTCCGCTCACTGACTAGCGCGAATACGTAGTAATAATTAACAGTCAGTGAGCGCAAGCGGTTTGGCCAGTTGAGTAAAATCAACGCACACTACTCCCATCGCCGCCATGATGCGACACTAATTAAACCGTTGCCTGAGGAGTTTTATAGTTGTGTGGCACGGAATTCAATGTGGTGGCAATACAAAACCCGGTTTTTATTAAACAATGAAGTTTTATTACTACGTTTTATATAATGTTTTCTTATTCTCGTAACCTAAATAGAAATGTTTATAACAGAATAAAAATGTTTGCGGGAACTATTTTCTCACACTATTGTACTATTTGTTGGACACTCACATATAACAAACATAGCAGTTACGCAAAAAACAGTTTTTTGCTATCACGAGCGCGCGCGCGAATCATATAAAGTTTTGATATGCTTATATGTACAATTACGATTGAAAGTGATAGTTTGTTCGCACCTTACCTGCGTGGTTTAATTGTAAATATCGGGTAATATTGGGCCATCGCCAATAGTCGATGTTAACGTTATGCTACACATTGTGGATGTGTATTTACAAAGTGATGGGTAAAGTTTGTTGGCACCAGTTGAACTGCAAAGTATATCCTGTCTTATTGGCGTGGAACAGCAAAATATGACGCTAAAGCCTCTTTTTCTACACTAAACGTATTCGCGCAGCTGTGTGATTGGTTCCGTCGCACCGCAGGACACTCTGTTTGTTCAAAGGGTGACCGATCCACGATGCACATCTTTTTGGAGTGCGCAATTCCGCAGGCGCACATACGCAAAATAGCCCAAAGTATATAATCTCCCTCGTATCCCATTTGAGACAGTGCGGTTCCTTAACCCACTCCCGCGTGTGGCAATAAACCAGTTTGATTTGCTCCTTGTGGTATGCTCTAATAAAATTTGGCTGGCCCGCTGCGCTGTCACTCACTCTGAGCGGTGACCAGGCCCCCATGAAGTACTTGCAAAAGTGCGGAAAGAGGTCTGGTTTTACCTGAAAAGAGAGCAGCGGCGGCTTGGGGCCCAGGGCTTCATCTCCACCTGGTGTTCACCGGCAGTAATTTTCGAGGAGGCTGGGGGAAAAATTTCTGTCACTTACTAATGCTTCTCCTTTTTTTGCAGATTATCACCACGTAAGTATCGCGTTAGTTATAGTTTTTTCCCTGTCGTACAAGAATGAAGAGACGGCAGACCATCGCCCCCCTAAGCCCAGAGGTAAGGGCCGCCACTCAGAACAAAAAAGAACAAAAAAATACTTTCCCCTCGGGGGGGGGGGGGCACAACCATGAGTGGCGTAGTTGAGTGATGATGGTTGGCTGGGTTCTGTAGCCCTGGGGGGCGGCACTCATGTTCCGAACCCTCCACCATCTGACAACGGTAAGGTGCTCGAGTGGCTCACATTATATAGGATATTAACTGAATCAGTAACTTCTAGAAAAGGGATATATGCGGTAAAACGTTTACATAGCAAAAGTTGAGTGATTTTTTTCAATATGGTTTGCGCAGCCATTCAGTGAACGAATGCGTGGCAACAGGCACTGCGGGGTATCCAGGGGCATGGTTTCTCCTCTCCTTAAATAGAAGAAAGAAGGGGCAAACATGAAGGCGTAAAACGGCATGAATTGTAGGCGTGTTTTGATTTATGGTAGTGCAAGGCCTCAGACTATAGAGTAACCTCACAGGTATATATACATAGCGAGCATGTCCTTTTGAGTGCAAACACAGTGCTCTTTGCTGCTGAATTCTTCCCGCTGGTGCGATAGTCAGCCTTTGCCCCCATGAAGCCCGAAAAAATATATCAACTGTGATTTAAAACAAGACTTAACGAACGCTGCCATTACCGAGATGGGGAAGAGACCGCCTGTGAACAACAACGTAGCACAGATAGTAGTCGGCCACGATACTAGAACAGCTCGTGGTGAGAGGATAGGTAATAGAAAACCATGCAGGAATTTCAGCAGCGACTGCAAATTGTTCCCGAATAGGTACACAGGCAACCGCCTAGCATATCTAGGCCAATTGAAAGACAAGTTTAGCGAGAATATGTTGTAGCTGTAACTTTCCATTTGGCTGCTTGGCTGGCAGGTAACCATGTTTTCCCAAGTCACCATACCAGCCACCCATCCCGTCCCGCGTAACGCCCACCCCGTCCGCGCAGCCCGCATCAACGCCCTCCGGAACAGTCAACGCAGCAAAGAATTTGATATTATTAACCGACGCAAGCATAGCTAATCCACTAGTTGGCACCGCATGGGACATCACCGATCTCCCTCCATCCAAGGCAAACGAACCCTTAATATTCCCATGTGGTACCATTCTGGAAGCGGAACTCCATGCCATCATTTAAGCCGTACACTTCCTCATGTTCGACTTTCACTCCTCCGTCCCTTCACAAATACGCATCCTGATGGACTCATTCGAAGCCCTAAAGACACTGCAAAGTCTCACATCGACCAATCCCATTGCAAACAAAATCCTGCATCAGATCTCCATCCTAAAATCTAGCGGCATCCATCTTCGCATCGACTCGTCGCGTGGACACGAGGAGTCCTACCGGGGAACCAGGCAGCTGAACTCGGCTGCGCGGGAGTGTATAACCTCCAGTCCTCCGCTCCTGACCCGACTTGGCTCCTCCGCTCCTGAGTCATTACCCGCCAGCCATACATATTCTACGGTACAAAAAGACATAAAAGAACGCCTAAACACCCTCACTGCAACCGGCTTTTTATCTGCCTGCCCCTGCTTCCAAGATCAGCCGAAATTTTTATGTACAAATATTTACCAAATGCTAGCTTAAACCCCAGAGACATTCCGTAAATAGTAACACCCCATCCTGCCACCTAGATGTCCCTTCTGCGCCTCCCAACACCCGCCAATCTCCAGCACCTAATTTGGCACTGGACGAAATTTACGCGTTACAGAAAACTTAAGCCTCCTCCAAATGCCTCCTCCTCATCATCGACCCTCGAAAACTGGAACCCTCCACGCTGACTTTAATTGCGCACTACTCTCTAGAAAGCGGTCTAGCGCGAGCAGTTTAGAGCCGTGAGCCGGCTGTCCTCACCCCACGTGGCCTCTTCCGCGTTCGTAAGGAGCCAACCAGCTTGAACTTGAACGGTTTATTTTCAAGATGTCCCAAACTACGAATATCCCACCCTCTACTTCCACTTCCCCTACTTGACTTAGCGTCTTTCTGAAGTAATAAAGGCTATCTCCTCCAGCACAATACCAACCCGAACGCTCAACGAACAGCAGAGGTTTTGACGGTAAAGATTACACAGAAATCTGTCTGGCGGGGAAGTTTGAAATGAGAAATATAATTATTACTTCAACCGATGGTTCAGAGGTTGCAGAACCCGACGTTTCTTAACGGAGTAATGAAGAAAAAACACAAGTTTGGTTTATTAGAAGGGCCGCTTAGTTCTGATAGAAATAATACCGATTTCATCACAAACTACCGAAAAATAACGGAGATAATAAAGCAAGCGTATGGAGCTGTGGCGACTCGCTAACTAGTTTCTAGCAACTTTTCTATGACGTCACAGAATCTTGTTTGGGCGATTGACGGCGGGCGAGCAAAGCAATCGCCAGGACACATGACTGGACGATTGTGGTGGGGCCGCTAGTTCCGTTTGACCAAATCACTCGAATGCTAACCTACACCTAACCCACTGAAAATTATGTTTTCAGTGCTTGCCCATGTGATGTCACTCGCGCCGATAACACATCACAGTATTTCTTGCGTTTTTATCGGTTAAAACACCTTTAGTTGCCGGAATGAAGCTGAGTGAGGTACTGTAGCCTAACTCTTTAAAGTTAAACAAAGTTTAATTTTCTCTTCATGGACCGTCTAATGAGATGTGAGTCATTACTGAAGAAGGAGGCGAGCTGATTCCGAAACGTCGGGTTTCTATCCTCGGTGGTGTTCATCTTCAAAAAGATGTCTGCCTCTATGGTAACTAGGAACGACTCCAATATGACCAGCCATGTGTGTCTCAAGCACACATTCAAGCACATTTTCGCGCCAGCGCAGGAAACGATGAGTAGGTGGTCAGGAACATCGGCGTGAAAGTCGCCATCTTAGACGCCTAAAGAAAGTGGGGAAAATATATTGTGAACCATAGAAATGGGGAGTGCGACGAAGCACGGCGAAGACACCTCCAATATGGAGGAAGTCAGAGTATGCTAAATTGCAAGCTTCACTGTTCGACAGACCATTCTGACGGGTTGACCGTGTAACGACACACAGTCGAGGTTCAAATGTAGGCGCCGGTTCTTCGGACGCATAAAGGAAATGTTTCTGAATTCGCTACATACGGTGACTAAGCGCGGCTATGCGAATTTTCGAAGGGAACCGTCTCCAATGAGCCCGGTGGTCAGTTACAATGGAAAATAGCTTACCGTACAAGGAGGAGCGGAATTTCGCAACGGCTGAGATCAGAGAAAGAATTTCGATAGTCTAACTCCCCTTGTATGTAGAAACAAGACGACTGGTGTACTCAATTACTTCATTCGTAACTCTTGATCTGGATAATACAGGTCCTTGTAGCCCTGACAAGTTATGTGCGGGCGCCGGCGTTCAAGCAAAACGAAATGTATGGTGATATCAACACGTGATTTAGAATGCTCAACGCCTCCTGTGGATTAATGGCTTAGGCAAAGGTCCGATTCTATGAATGAAGTGTGTGCCAGGGCAAGATATTTTAGAAAACGTTTGGATGAAGCTGCGAAATTTCAACATTGGGAACCGAACCGTCTGAGTGATGAAACCAAACACCTTAAAAAGGCATAGCATGCAGGACTGGTAATTAAAAGTTTTTATTTATTTATTTACAAATACTGCTGTCTCACAGATCGAGACATTGCAGGAGTGGGTCCATAGCACTGAATACACAGTAAACTAACCGAACACATGGTTTGGTAGTTCATTGAAAACCTAGTGGTAGGCAACTTCCGGAGAAAAACATCAAGATTATTCCTCAATTCAGCTGTGAAAGGCAAAAAAGAAAACTAAAAACAATTTAGAAATGCATGAAGGGCGCGATGTTAATCGGGTTTGACCTGCGAGTGTTTGCACCGGAGTTTGCCAAGGAAATAGCCATGTCAATGGTGATTATACCGTTCACGATTTTATGTAAAGTGCCGATACGCTCACAAGTACGTCTGTGTTCCAGTGATTTGAGTGATAGACGTATAGCGTGTGACGAAGGCGAAGAATTCTGATCATAACGGTGATATATGCCCCTTATTGCTTTTTTTGAACACCTTCTAGTTGTGCTATGTCGCATGCGCAGTGAGGTGACCATGACAACGGAGGCGTGTTAAAGTACAGGCCGTATCAGGGATTTGTATGCAGTTAGTTTGCATTCGTGAGTTGCATCTTTTAATGTTCGCTTGAACAAGCTTAATTGCCGAAGCGCTTTAGAGCAGACTAGGATTATATGTTTATGCCATTTTAAGTTCGTTGAGAGTGTTACTCCAAGGTATAATACATTCGTTAACATGCTTCACTGTTCTACCATAGGACAAACTTAGGGTTTCTTCTTGTTTGTGAATGTCATGCTTACCGTTTTGTTAAAGTTTAGTGCCATTTGCCACGGTGAGCTCCAGGTACAGAAAGAAGAAAAAAACATGATTTAACTGTATTTGGTCACGGGAGGTACTAATGACAAGAATAGAGGACGCAGTCGTCGGCGTACAGACGGAGTTTGACTGGGTGTGTTTTTTGTTATTTCAACAACATCGTTCAGATAAATTAGGAAAAGTAGTGGCCAAGGGACCGCGCCCTGCGGTACAACCCGATGTGACAGGGAGGGATGACGAGCGCGAATTGTTAAACGCGACTACTGCTGCCTTAAATTAGGCTAATCTGATAGACAAGATAACAAGCGAATGCCGTGAGTGCCGCGCAGAAAGGATTTTAATTTGAGAAGTTTTTTCGTGGCAAACAGTATCAAAGCTTTCGAGTAGTCACTAAAAATGGCGTCCACTTGACCGCGATCATTTAAAGTCGAAGCGATGTCATGCGTAAACCCCAGCAACTGCGTGACTGTCGAAAATCCTGCACGAAAGCCATGCTGATTTTGGAGAGGAGGTTGTTTTCAGTTAAATATATGACTACATGTTTGTGAATAATGTGCTTCTAGAATTTTACAGCATGTGCAGATTAACAAAATAGGTCGAAAGTTCGGAATGAATTGTTTGTCCCCAGATTTAAACACCGAAACAACTTTCGCATTTTTCCAAACCTGCGGTAGAATTCCTGTTTCAAGGGATCTCTGAAAAATGACTGTTAAATACCTAGCATTCCATTCAGCGTAACGTTTCAAAAATGTGTTTGGGATGTTATCAGCGCCAGCACTCGTATTTGTGTCGATGTTCTGTAGTAGATTAACAACTCCAGCGTAACTAATCTGTAAGTTCCGGGAAGGCAGGCAATGTACTGTCAAGACCGAAAGTGGGACTGGTACCATCATCTATACTAAACACTGATTTGAAATAACCATTGAAGGCTTCAGAGATAGTTAAGGAATCTGAAGAGGGCTGCTCGTTCCCAATTAGTAAGGAAGATCTCGGGCCTTGCAGGATTAGAGTTTTCCATAATTTGAAATGGGTCGTTTTTCATAAAGGTTGTTAGCGAAGTTTCATAGTAAGAATTTGCGGGCAGCATGCATTTTTTCTCTTAGCTCTGTTTTAGGAGAGTTCGAAGAAATGCTGGTTATTTAGAAGAGTTTTACGATGCCTTCGAAGTCGCTTTATTCGCCTGAGTAAGCTGAATAATTTCTCTGTTTAGCCAAGGATGCCGAGGGTTTAGTTTAGGACACTTCTGTGGGACATATGTGTGTATGCAGTGTTCAACAATCTTATAAAACTTCTCAACTAACAAGTCCACATGACATTGGTTTGCTATTTAACAAGAAATCATCAAAAGATGCTGCTAGAACTGCAAGAATTGAATTGTCGTCCGCGTGGGTAAAATCTACACCGTTTATATACGTAGGAAGTTTAGGTTCCCAGGAAACATTCAAGCTAAGAACGACTGCCTTGTGGTCAGATACACCATCCACTGCTTCACATTCAAATTCCATTCTACTGTACAGCCTCATTTAGGAATACAAGGTCTAAAATGGCATTTTCCCGTGTAGGAACATCGACTACTTGGGTACGATCAAAGGACACAACAAGATCAATTAAAGCTTTACTGAGTGCCCTATCGCGACCAGTGGGTAAGAGTGACTTCCAGTCAACATGCGGTACATTAAAATCACCACATAAAATCAGTTTAAATTTGTGAAGCCTGTTTTTCAAAATATATTCACTAATAGCAGGAAAAACAACGTGGTCAGCACCAGGAGGCCGGTATATTACACCTAATACGGTTACTTTCCCCCCAACGGTGATTTGGCACCATACGGATTCTGACTCGGGAAGGTAGGTAACAGGATAGAACTTCAAACTATTCTTTAAGAAGACGGCGACACCACCAACGCGGCTGTCCGCTCTGCCTTTACGTAGTACCGAGTCCCCCGGGGGTAGAAATTCAGCCTCGGAAATAGTATTATTTAACCATGTCTCAGTGACACAAATTAGACATGGGGCGTAAGTTTGGATGAGCCAATTAATATCTACATTCTTATTCACCAACTGCGAGCATTTACGTTCAGGAAGCACTAATTTACCGCTGGCTTCTGGAAATTCATTCATTGCTACGGGGAACTACGAGTGCCAGACGCATCAACAACGGACTTGGTGACGTCGTCCCAGACGTAGCGAACACTCAATAACTAACTGATCGTACTGTAGGCGTACTTTTTCGGCTACTTTTCTTAAGTCAGCAAGTGTTGCCATGGTTCCTTGTGGATTTGTCGAACCCTGACTGAAAAATCTTCGTTGATGAAGATATCCGTTCCTTTTAATTTGCTAGCCTTGCTTAAGATATCGGTTTTGGTTCGAAAATCGAGTAGCTTTATATAAACTGGCCTTGTATTTTCGCTTCTGCGTGTTCCGAAGGGAGGACACACCGTTCGATGTTGTCACATTGAATATTAAGGCTTCGTTGATATAAGGGTTCACGACCGAAGGTAGTAGCTGCTCGGGTTTCTCATCACGTGGTTCGAGCAATCATGTATGACAAGGTTATTTTCGTCGTGAATCGATTTTCCACTCGTCGTCTTTTTGCGATCAAGTGTGTGCGCTGCTTTAGTTAGATCGTTCATTTTAATCTCTAATTCCTGTACACGTTTCACAAGATCGTCATTATCAGTGACACTAGACTCCTATCTTTGTTAGAACGGGCTTCGAAACGCTGCAACCCTTGCGGTGAGGGCTAATATATCTTCGCTAATGCGTGTTTGCCCAGCAAGCAATTCCAATAACATCTGTTCTGTTTTGTGTGATGAAGTGCCTGTGGAAGACGAGGAAGAAGGGACCGAGCGCGCAGCTGCATCGAGTGAGGGCCGAGGAGCGCGCGGAGCGTGCAGAAGAATCGAATCGGCAAGGGTTCAGCGGACGCATTTGACGCGCTGGGCGAGTGAGCGCGGCCCTGTGATCGCTTGGAGCTAGAAGCCAGGGTCTCAACCGCTGCTGTCGCCGGAGAGCCGTCGGCCGCTGGGCCGGTTACCGAAGTCTGTCTGCTGGCCCGTGCCTGGATCTGGTGACGCGCTGGGCCAGAGAGCGCGGTTCGGGGAAACACCGGCTCACAACCGCCGCTGGGCCATCGAGCCGTCAACCACAGTGCACGGTCCCTGACGTCCGGCCGCTGTCCCGTGTCCGGACCCGACGTGGCGTGAGACTCCTCAGCGAGCAAGCCGCGCCGTGGTACCTCGGCCGATCCCACGCACTTCGTGAGGAGACCTCGTTGGACTGCTGCGCATCCTGAACTATGTAGGACGTTTCCTCTCTTGCTCTCTTTAGCGAACAGTTTTTTAGCCTGTTACCGCAGTTAACGCTCTTTGCTTTGGCCTCGTTTACGCTGTGTGTTTCCGCTACCTTCTCTTAACTTCTGCTCTCACCTTCCATGCATAAAGCTATCCCTACTTGCGCACGTATTAGTTACCGACTCGTGACTTTCTAGCTGGTCCTAGGCCCATTCATGACAAAAAGTGGTGAGCCTGCCAGGATACTTAACATCCGCTGAAAGGAGTCGGTAAGCCGCGAACGCGCCTGTAACGTTAGCTAGAAAGCATGGACATTGAGAAGTTAATTGCTGCGGGAACTCAGCTGGGGCTTTCGGGTCAAGAGCTTAGGGCTTGGGTAGAGAGCGAACGTGCTGAGCAGCGTGGCGCAAGGGCCGCTGAGAGGGAAGCTAGCCGAGAAGCAGCTGAAAGGGAGAAGAAAGCTGCAGAAAGGGCAAAAGAAGCCGCCGAAAGAGCAAAAGAAGCCTCGGAAAGGGATAAGGAAGCTGGAGAAAGAGCAAAAGAAGCCGCGGAAAGGGAGAAAGAACTGCTACTTTTACGAATCCGACTCCAAAAGGACGGTGCAAACCCATCGAATCCCGCCGCGGGAAATGAAGCTCTTGCCGCCATGAATGCGATCAACCCGCAGAAATTGCTTCCTCTGTTTGACGAGAACGCGACGACTTGCACGCGTACTTGCAACGATTTGAACGCGTAGCAACAGGGCAGCAATGGCTGCAAGACAAATGGGCTCTTGCTGTAAGCATGTGCTTAAGTGGAGAGGCGCTTACCATTATTGGCCGAATGACCGCAGATGACTCTCTTGACTACGACAAAGTAAAAAAGGCGTTGCTTCAGCGGTTCCAGCTTACAGCCCAAGGCTATCAGGCAAAATTCAGGAAAGCGCGGGCGGAGGATGGTGAAACAGGAAAAGCAGCTTGCAGCGAGACTCACCGGTTATTTTGACCATTGCATAGAGATGGCGAACATTCAGAAAACGTTCGAGGCTCTCCATGACCATATCATCGGGGAACAATTCATCCGCTGCTGCCATCCTAAAATCGTGATTTTCTTGAAAGAACGCTAGTGCAAAACGCTGAGCGACCTAGCGGATGCGACAGATCGTTTCCTCGAAGCGCAAAACTTGTCGAACCTCGGGAAGGTCTCCGATGACGCCCGGGATACAACTAAAGTCGCGGCAGACGCCCAAAAAAGCGTCACCGAAATGCTTTCTGTGCGACCGCCCAGGGCACCGTGCACGAGAGTGCCGTAACTCCTTGAGAGAACAGGCTAGTCGCGCTACGCGTGGTCTCCACGGGCATAAAGCTGAGCACTGCGGACATGGGTTGAGTGGAACAGAGCAGGTTGCTGCTTGTGCCCTCACTGAGCCCCGGGAAGCTCAACCGCAGTGCATCAAGCTTGATGACAAGCACGATGAGAATGCTTGTACCAAGTATTCATGTGGCATCGTAAAAGAACATTCTTGCCTAGCGAAAGGGATGCCAGTGGTCAAAGGGCGATTATTCGGACAGCCTGTCACCGTTTTGCGGGACACGGGTAGTAATACCGTTCTTGTCCGACGCGACTTGGTCGCAGAAACCCAGTTAACGGGAAAAACTACCCGGTTAATGCTCTTGGACGGGACAGTCAAGAAGGTCCCGGAGGCCCACATAAACGTCCAAACCCCGTACTTTGTAGGCGAGGTTACTGCCGCTTGCCTGGACAAGCTAATCTATGATGTCGTGATCGGGAATATTCGAGGTGTGAGGGAATCTCACATGCCAGATCCCGACTGGCCGCTCAAAGGGAAACATGGCCCACGTGTGGCACTGGCCGCAATAGCCACTCAGCTGCCCACCGATCGGTTGGCTTCGGCTGTCACAAATACAGAGAAGGGAAAGGTTACGCCTCTAACTGTGCCTTTAATCAGGTGCGCCCACATCCCAAGAGAAGAGCTAGCCCAAGAACAACGACGAGACCGGACCCTCCGATGTTGCTTCCGGAAGTTGGGGAAGACGTTTTCATTGGCAAAAGGACAGAGGTACTCGTTTTTTCAATCCAAAAATGTTTTATGCCGCCAATACCAGCTTGCCTCCAGCAGAGAATTTCAACAAGTCGTCGTTCCAAAGAGACTGCGGGAACCAATCCTTCGAGTAGCCCATGAGAGCACCTTGGCGGGGCACCAAGGTGTCCGAAGGACGACCGACCGCGTTATGCAAGAGTATTTTAGGACAGACCTGCATCGAGACGTACGACACTTTGTCAGAACGTGCGGAACCTGACCGCATAATGTGCGCAAAAGAAAGACGGGACCTTCGGCACTAGCAGAAGACATGCCAACTTGCTGTACCCAAGGCGTAGACGTTCCAGACCCAGAAACGTTCATGAGCAAAACGTCATCGCGCATGTCCAACGATACATTTACCAATTCGACGGTCCGACGGCTAGACTGTCAAACCACGTACAACAGCGTATTCACTCAGTCGCCGCCGTTTCATCACCAACGAATAATCGTTAACAAATCAGAAGGTCGCCCACATGATGCGTCCAGCCATTACAAGAACACCAAGGTCGGGCAGCGAAAGAATCCTTCCGATAGGACAATAAAACGACTACAAGCCACAAAGACCATTTCGCGAACTTGGTACACAGGCGCCTGACGGCTACGCCAGAATCTTAGGATCTAAGAGTCAAGCCACTGACGCACTGGTCTTCTTGAAGCCGTCACTACCGTCACTACCGGACTGGCGATGCAGGGGCTGCCAACATTGGTAGGGTTAATTCTCGCCTGCCACCCGCCACCCTCTTTTGTATATAGTGTGTTCTTCGATTGTTTTTTTTTGACGTCACTTTGTTTCTTTACTCAGTTTGTATTTTTCTTCTGTAACTTCGTGCGTTGCGCGTTTTAAGTGTTCTATTGTGACTGATCGTGCTGCAGTAATTGTGGACTTTATCGTGCTTTGCCGGAACTTCTCCCCGCCTCTAAATGACTGTTCTTTTTATAGAATAGTTGTTGCTTCCCAACAACTTTCTAAACCCAGGGTCATTGTGATGAAGTGGCTGTGGAAGACGAGGAAGAAGGGACCGAGCACGCAGCTGCATCGAGTGAGGGCCGAGGAGCGCGCGGAGCGTGCAGAAGAATCGAATCGGCAAGGGTTCAGCGGACGCATTTGACGCGCTGGCGAGTGAGCGCGGCCCTGTGATCGCTTGGAGCTAGAAGCGAGGGTCTCAACCGCTGCTGTCGCCGAAGAGCCGTCGGCCGCTGGGCCGGTTACCGAAGTCTGTCTGCTGGCCCGTGCCTGGATCTGGTGACGCGCTGGGCCAGAGAGCGCGGTTCGGGGAAACACCGGCTCACAACCGCCGCTGGGCCATCGAGCCGTCAACCACAGTGCACGGTCCCTGACGTCCGGCCGCTGTCCCGTGTCCGGACCCGACGTGGCGTGAGACTCCTCAGCGAGCAAGCCGCGCCGTGGTACATCGGCCGATCCCACGCACTTCGTGAGGAGACCTCGTTGGACTGCTGCGCATCCTGAACTATGTAGGACGTTTCCTCTCTTGCTCTCTTTAGCGAACAGTGTTTTAGCCTGTTACCGCATTTAACGCTCTTTGCTTTGGTCTCGTTTCCGCTGTGTGTTTCCGCTACTTTCTCTTAACTTCTGCTCTCACCTTCCATGCATAAAGCTATCCCTACTTGCGCACGTATTAGTTACCGACTCGTGACTTTCTAGCTGGTCCTTGGCCCATTTCTAGGCCCATTCATAGGGTCCGAGATTGGCCCATTCGACATCACCAGACAAAAGTAACAAAACCCATTTTGTATGTAGGGTTTTACACTAGTGACAACACTCACCAGACAAAAGTGCGAAAGTCGCGACATCCGGCAGAAGCAGCAAAAAGTAACAAACCTTAAGGAAAGTTTTACACTGACAACACTGACAACACTATGGCAGTGGGGTGCGAAAGTGGGGGCGGCAGAAGCAGCAAAAAGCGGTTGTCACTTCTATGGCATTTATAACGGTAGGGATTTCCTACCTCGAGCGATTTCCTACCTGAAAATGAAGCAGAAGACACTGTAGCGCCTGGACATCATCATGCCGCTGCCGGACCCACTGAAGGAGGAGCGTCGGCGACGATGCTTTTATGTCCGTTTGCCTCCAGGTAGGTGTCGCTACCGTCCCACGCCGTGTGCAATTTGGCCAGCTGATGGACCAGCCATGGACCAGCCGATGGGCGAGCACCATGTGGCAGCGGGCACGTCGCAGAGAATCGATGATTTGGCGCATGTTCTGTTACTGAAGGATCGTCATGCTGTTTGGAGGGCGCGTTGCAAGTGTGGCTTTCGGAAGCGGCATGTTTCCCAAACAAGTGGAGATAGTTGTTTCCCAAACGGCGGCAATCTGGCAAATGAAGCCGAAGGCACTGTAGCGCCTGCATATCATGCCGCCGCCGGACCAACTCATGTTTATTGATGTTTATTCAAAGAATGCGACTTCTAGTCACAAGCTAGACAATTTTGTGGACAAGAAACAACAATAAAAGTACCGTTAAAATTGCCTTAGCGGTTCCAGGGAAGGTGCGCAGACGGTAAAAAGTGGCAAAACAAGGCGTTGAGTACGTTGGATGCAAGCGCTTCGAATTGTTGCGTATCGTATACGTAGGGGCGACTCCGAGATGACTTGGAGAATAACAACGACGCAACACAATAGGCATTCATGTTGGAAACAAACTCTATTCTTGCCCGAAACAACTAGTTGACTCCTAGGTTGCCACGTGGCAGTGCCAAATCTCAGTTCACTGTTTCGTCTTCAGATGGCAGCACTATTCCACATCCCCCCTTTTTACGAGATAACTGTAGGGATCATGCTACTCTGTAAACCTCGGTGGCGCTTTCACACACCGGCCGCTTCTGCTGCTGATACAACTGGGGACGACTGCTTTGGTGAGATGTCAGAAAATCAACAAGAAATCAGTTGACTCGTGTTTCTCCTAATAGGACCGTTTTGGGTGTCGATGATGCAGGTCCGAGGCTCAGGGGCTGAGCGTTGCACTGTTCCTCTTCTTCTAGGTCAGTTACCCAGACTTCAGTGCCGTTGACAGTGTCAGAAAGGTCTTGCACTCTCTGCGGGCGATCGGAGGCCGTACGTTACCCCTTGCAAAGTTCTTCATATCTTCGTAGTCGTTCCATGTTTGGAGACTGAAGAACTAGCATCCTCTTGGCTACAGGCAAGGTGAAACGGGGTATCCTTCCCATCACAGTTTGGCAGGGCTGCACGCATTACCCAGTGGTGTGGTCCTTTATGAGAGTAGTCTCTTGTGAGAGTCTCCAATCTTCCCCGTCGATTGTTTGATTTTTTTGCTGCTGGTTCAGCCAGACCATTGCTCTGCGGGTAATGAGGACTGGATGTTATGTGTCGGAAAGCATATCCCTGAACAAATGGCGAGAATCATGAAGGGTTCACGCGAGAAAACTTAGAGACGTTGTCGGTCATGGCAACTTCAAGTATTCCGTGGTGGGCGAAAATGCTTTTGCAGTGGTTGAGTATATCTTCAGAGGTGAGGCTGTTTAGCAACGCTATTTCCTGGGCCGTTGAGCAATGCTGTTGAGCAATGCTATTGGCGAGGCTGTTGAGCAATGCTAATGCGAGGTTCCCAGATGCCCTTAAAGGTTATCCCGGCCGCGGCAGAAGACGGGTGTTACGACTGGACTACGTGTAAAGTGCTGAGATCCGTATTCTTAAGGGGCACTGGCACAAAATTTTGAAGGCGAGATAACTTCGAAGATAAATTGGTGTGAATACGTATACATCATCTGCACAATATCAGCGGCGAATACAGCCTAGAACATATTAAAAATCAATTTTAAAGTGTGCGAAACGCAACCGAGCAACTAGCAGAAGACCACCAGCGCAATCGACATCCCGAGGATATAGTGTAAATAAACAACATCCAAACACGTCACGAGTTTGTGTTTGCCGCTTCCGCACTGCCCGGCGTTTTTCGCCGGCTCGCCCGGCTCGCCGCTCCAATCGGAGGGCCGGAAGGCGGAGCGTCTGCTCTCCATGGACCCGATCGGTTGGCTGCGGAGGCGCCGTGATTTCGTCAGCTCATCGGGAAGCTGGCCGCGACCAAAGTTCTACAGCGATTCCAGGCACTCTGTTTCTATTACTTTTTATTACCATGTGATGCGAAAACGCGCCGGAGGCAGGAAAAGCCCACTGAGCTAGCCGCACGGTCAGCTATGCAGGCGGCGGCCACGGCCGCGAAGTGGCCCAGGCCGGCGCAGGTAGCTCGAGTGATAGCTTGTTACCGCTGCACGAAATTGTCCCCAAGTCCCGACCATGGTGGCTTACATGAGAAAGGAGTTAATGATGCGATGGCGGGTTGCATTAAAAATTGTCATCTGCACCGCTTACGAGAGCGGCATTCGAATATCCGCCGCAGTGCTAAGCCGAACACATCTGTAGGCGACCTGTAGGCAGACCGGCCGGCTGCTCCCAGCGCGTGTCTTGGGCCACCCACCGTCTCGAGCGTCCGCGTCCTTTAGCCGCGGGTAGCATTTGCACTCGCAGCGCCTGCGTCACATCCACGGTCGCTTTTTATTATGCGCCTCACGCGATCAGTACGTGGGGGCATTCGCAGAAACTGCCGCCGATTGCGGATTCGACAGTGCTACTATGGTCCATAAGGAACCATAGTGCTACGGCGGCTCTGCTCTGTGATATCCCTCCGACGGTCACGTGGTCAGATTTGTTCACACAAAATCCATCGTTTCGCGGCACCCGCTGAAACCGAAACTGCGACTGGCCGCATTGAAAATGCCTCTAACTAAACAACCGTCGCACGCTGAAGCAAATCATGTTTCTCTACAGGTTATAAGTAGGTCACTAGCTACTTATCGCAACAAAAAAAAACGAGATGCAAAACTTTTGTGTCAGTGCCCCTTTAATCTCCGTTTCTTGTTCCTTCTTCGTGCTACGTGTGCTGCATCGTGCCAGCCGGTGGTGTACGTGTGATCGGCGACTGACAGTGCACGTGTTCGTGGCATCACCTTAAAACTTTGGTGTCTCAGATCTGCACGTGGTTTCCCACAGAAGGTGTCTTTGAGCTGGAGAACGATGTACGCGGGTGTGCCGCGTTCATTTTTATGTTTGCTGTCTGTTATTCCCTTTAGCAATAGATATGGCACGTGGGCAGAAGAGTTTTCCCTGTTGGTCCTTGGACACAGCATGTCAGAAGGACATAGAACGAAAGAGTTTGCGCGGACCGGGGCGACGTCGGTGAGCTTGGCTGCAGTGTCTCTGTGCACAGAATTCTGGCATCTCGGCCGAGGTGGCGAGATCGAGGTGGTGGCGGCTTTGGCACGCTTTGGGCTTCTCGGCGTGTTTGGCACGACACGCGGATTTTTCTCGCAAACGGCGGGAAACAAACGGGCTTCGAAAGCGAGAACAGTGCCTGCATAACATCGACTCAAAAATCCAAAAGGTGGCATATATAGCACGAAAAGGCATTTTTAGCCACCAAAAATCCCATAGATGTCAAAATAGGCACGAAAAAGCTCATATTGTAAAAAGGCACAATAGGCACAATAAATTATTGCTTAAAATGCTCCCCTTTCCTTAGTTGGCGCTTATATGTTAAATAGGCCTGATACGGATTGAAGGAAAAAATAGGCATTTTCCATAAAGTTATGGTCTCTATACATAACAGTCCATTCTACGCTTTTGCAGTTTCAATGCATTGCTTTGATTGATTGATTGTAGGGTTTAACGTGCCGACGCAACGCAGGCGATGAGGCGCGCCGTAGTGGAGGGCTCCGGATTAATTTTGACCACGTGGGGATCTTTAACGTGCGCCGAAATCTCGTACACACGGGCCGTTTTTGGTTTTCGCCTCCATCAGAAAAGCGGTCGCCGCAGCCGTGAATCAAACTGCGACCACGTGCTCAGCAGCGCAACGCCTTAGCCACTGAGCCACCGCGGCGGGTTTCAATGGATTGTGATATCACAAACAGATACTATCCAATTGCCTGTCTTGCATAAATCCATTCTGTAATTCCCAAAGGTTTCATTTTCTTGCAACCATGCTTGAATTTCCTATTTTCTCGCCTACAATACTAATTTATACCCATCTCACGTTACTGTGAATGGTCTGTATGACTCAATACTGGCTTTGTTCCCGCTGCCTTTATGTGTTTAATTCATCATACTTTCAAACCAATTCTGCGACATTGCTTCGTCTGTGCCGCCTCGTCTATTGCCCTCATAAACGATGCATTACTTTTATGCCCAAGCACGTTTAAGTTGCGTTGGTATTAAATCCGCACCCACAGCTGTTTGGGGAAGAAGCCTTTTGCTCTTCTTTTTTTAAAATCAACGTTGCTTAAACTTTCGTTCTCTTTCCGCAGTCATCGGTGCCGCTAATGTTATCGGTGCAGGCTTCCATACCTCTATTTTAATAAACTTCTCGCTAACTGCTTGATGAAAATGAACCAACGCGTGCTCCCCTGCTAAATGTGTCCCCTCCACGTGCATTAAGAATTTCTGGTGGATATCGTTTTTAGAGCTTTGTAATTATACATGTTTCCAGAACGTCTTCAATGCGTGTTGGTCCTTCGGCCAGTATTTCTGCCATCTATTGCCGGCTTTTCTGTTTGATCTTTGCGTGCACCATTTCTCCACTTCTACTTTTTTTTCTCGGTAGATGTCGACGAACGACGAAGTGGCATCGCTACACAGTGAACAGGCCCCTTTTATTTTCGCCCTGTGCCCGAAAATACCTCTATTTTCCGAGCTTCTTTCAATCTTCTTGTTCGTAATTATGTGCTGTATCGAAAAATACCTAAGATTGCACCCATCAAAGCAACCAGACCATCGCAAGTGCCACAAACAATCCCCTACAAGACAGCGGGACGCCATCACGCCTGAGTTCCGGCTCCTGTGCTCCAGTAGCGCACCATCTGCTCAAGCTGTCGCATCTAGAACAGGCGGCATGGATGCACCTCTAGTTGCAGCGAACAACGACGCGCCGTCGCCGACAATGTACCAGACACCACTGCCACCTCCGGCAGCATACGAACATGGTGCTTCTTCAGGAGATCCGTATCAACCTTCACTATACGAAGATTGCCTCTCTGAAGCGGCAAACTCCGGCGATGCCGAAGGCGACGATGGACAAATGGAAGATCTCGACGAAACCACTCACGGACACCGACGAAGAGGACGGATGGCATCACACTAACGAAGAAGAGCCGACCCAGAAAACTGATCGGGTGAGTCGCTAGCCTACACACAACTGATGAAACCACTTGTAAAAGTTCGAATTAGACACATCCCTCGGCATGTCATTGCCTCAATAATAGTACGCCCTGCCCCCAACGCCGGGTTGGCCGAAATGGCTGCGGTGTATATATGCATATAATATGTATATATATATATAAATATATTCAAGGTTGCAGTCGTCATTGCCAGTGCTATTCGGCTGTTTCCGAAATATTTGATAAGGCCGAATGACGTGCGTTTGTGATGTTTTTTTTTTTTAATACAGTGCTAAATAGGCGAAAATATAAGTCGAGAAAAAATCCGCCGTTTTTCCGGGAGCGGGAGTCGAACCCACATCTCCGCATAACGCGTGCGGTGCGTTAACTAATTACGCTACCCCACAGCGGCTCCCTTCTCGACTTTTACAGGGGGGTTTATATTTACAAGTGCTCTGAGGCCGGTCAACTAGCGCCGCCCCTCGACTACCGCGGGAGACGTAGAACGTCTTTTTTCACCCAGCGGCCGCGAGCACGTAAGACGTGGTCGGAGGTCGGGTTAGCAATTGGCATATCCGAACTGCTGGAGCCAGAGTCCTCGTAATGCATGTAGCAGAACAGAAAGATATGGGACGAGGGACTCAGTAAGGACACATATCAAGGTTGCAGTCTGACGACTGCAACCTTGATATGTGTCCTTACTCAGTCCCTCGTCCCAATATATTTTGTTCTGCTATATATATATATATATATATATATATATTCATATCTATATATATATATATATATATATATATATAGTCGTGAAGTGGAGTCCTTAGTTGCTGCAGGAATACGCGCAAAGTAGAGGCTCGGCATCGAAGTTACGCGACGGCAAAATGTTACGCGACGGCAGGACACAGATGAGACGAACGATGTATTGGGGTGTCAACGATCTATTTACAGTACAGTCAAACGCCGCTACAACGAACGCTTCTACTACGAAATGGCCTGTACAACGAAGCATGTCCATATGGCCTGGCCAGATTCCGTGTGTTTTCCTATGTATTGTGAATGCCACTACAGCGAATACCACTACAGCGAATTTGCCTGTTTAACGAAGAAATCATGCGTTCCCAATCGCTGAATTGTTGTTTGATAACGAATACGGCTAGCCGCACACGTGGTAACGCGCAGCAGCGAACCGAATCCGAGTAACCGGGCTGCTCGGTATAGGCTCGGAGCTGCGTCGCCGCGGCCCGCTGCTGCCGCCGATGGCACTCGCTAATGCAATCGGCCAGACCAAGGTCACCCCGGGGCTATCTTTTAAAGAACTACAAAAATAAAAAAGCTCGGTAATACCGCTGCACTGCTGCTCAGGGATGTAGCCAGCGGGAGGAGGAAGTGGCGACCACCCCCCTTTCCCCTCCTTCCGAAATATTTTCCAGGCAGCGCGCTTAAGCGAGGGCTAGTGCTTCCTCCCACAAAACTCCTCCCCGGGAAGCCACATGTTTCCTTTTACGCAGCCAGAGAGGGGACGGGTTCGCCTAATTGTGCCTTTGGCCCTCGGGGCGAAGAACAAATCACTGCGGGGGCGCAACGCCTCACAGAATGGCGCGTGGCCCGACTGCGGTTACTCGCTCTTTTTAAGGCGTTGGCCTGGAGCTGAACCAGCTGTACCTTCGGCCTTTCTTGTGTCGACAGACGCCGAATAGACAAAATAGGAGCGCGGAAGACATCGACAAACAATTTCCATGTCGCCTCTTAACTTCCAGGTTGGGTGGCCTTCCTTTTCTTCCGCTCCCTTCACTGTTTTCCTGCCGGCGGAAAAGCAGTCTGGACCAAGGAGGTTGGTCTGGACCGAGTTTCGTCGTCGCAGCAGGGTCTACAGTGTAATAAATAAATGAGAAATGGCACAAACAGGCACGGTACGTCGGCGTGGCCCCAAGTCCTGACTGGCTCTTCTGCTGTTCCCGGAGCACTTGCACTTTTTAGCGAGAAGAAAGAAGAAAAGGGCGATCGGTGTGCAAATTTGGGATGAAACGTGTATTTGAGATTTTTTTTTAGAATGACAGGGCGGTTGCGAGAAGGAAGGGACAAAGGGCAATAACGATTTGGAGGAGAGTTTTCGGGCTAGTCTTGGGGAGGCGGCAGCAGAAAAACGGCGTAAGAAGAGTCAGCTAAGTGTGCGCATGCACGCACTGCCTGACTGCGGAGAGAAGCGAGTCTGTTCCTGATCTGGTCTGTAGCGTGGTTGTTCGATTGCGCCGTGTTCGTGTTGCAACGTCTTGGAATCGCGATGAGTGCAGGTGAAGGTGCAGGGACTAAAAAGCGACAATTCAGCCTCGATGAGAAGATGAAGATCATCAGTGCCGTGCAGAGCGGCCGGAAAAAAAGGACGTAGCCGAGGAGTACGGTATCAGCGCATCGACCTTGTCGACGTTCCTTAAGGACAAAGAAGAGATACAGGAGCAAGTGGAACAACATAAAACGGACCCGTCAAGGAAGCGGGTCCGTGCAGCCACATTTCAGGATGTTGACGCCGCCGTCTACACGTGGTTTGCCGATGTACGTGCAAGGAAGATTCCTGTCAGCGGGCCGTTGCTGTGTCAGAAGGCCAAACAGTTTGCCTTCGCCCTCGGCGTGGATGAAGCGGACTTCAAAGCGACGAGCGGCTGGCTGAGAAGCTTTAAACAACGACATGGCATTGTTTTCAAGACTGTGGCTGGCGAAGAGGCCGACGCACCGCACGATCTCGCCGACAATTGGCGTGAGTCCGAACTGCTGAGAGTGCTGCACGAGTACAGGCCGGAAGACACATTTAATGCCGATGAAACTGCTCTTTTTTATGAGTTGCTACCTCAGAAGACCCTGTGCGAGAAAACAGATCGCTGCAAAGGGGGAAAAAAGTCCAAGCAACGTCTGACTGTGCTGCTCTGCTGCAATGCAGCAGGGACTGAAAAGCTGAAGCCGCTAGTGATTGGGAGGTCGGCAAAGCCACGATGCTTTAAGGGCGTGCGTAGCCTTCCAGCAGATTATGTTGCGAACAAAAAGGCCTGGATGACGGCGGACTTTTTCCAAACCTGGCTTTTGCAACTGGAGAAAACAATGCTCCTTCAGAATCGCAAGATTGCTCTTCTCATCGACAACTGCGCCGCACACAACAAGATCCCGGTGCTAAATCACGTGGAAGCAATTTTTCTGCCGCCGAATTGCAATCGGTGCTGCAGCCATTGACCAAGGATCATACGGTCCGTTAAAGCCCGCTACCGCACGATGATGCTGCAGCGAATTCTGCTCAACCTCCAACACAACATTGAAGGGCCAACTAGGATCAACGTCCGCCAGGCCATTGAAATGGTTACCGGCGCATGGTGGAAGGTGCCCGCCGACGTTGTGCGCAATTGCTGACGCAGTGCTGGCTTCACTGAAGCTGACGACACAGCCGATAGATGTGCCGACGATCGTGAGTCACCCATTTCGGCCACGGAGCTGCAGGAGTCTATAAACACGTACAGTGCGTGTTGCGACGCCGCATTGGTTGTGACGGCCGACGATTACGTCTCGGTGGACGACCAGGTCCTAATTTGCTCTGATCTTACAACTGACGACATCGTGGAGGCCATCATAGAGAAAAGGGACGCCACAAATGATCAGGCGAGTAGCGATGAAGAGCTTGCAGAGGAGCCAAGCGTTATGACTACCGCGAAGCGTTAGCGGCATTTCACGCGCTACAGATATATATCTCGTCACTCCCTGACCTGCGCCGCAGCATGCCGTGAACCTCGATAGCATCAGGTCGGTGGTGTTGCGCATTCAGTACGTCATACTACTGTGCAGAAGGAAATTGTTGACTTGCTTCGCCTACTTGAGTTTAAATCTGGCGTAACTAAACATATAGGTTCGCTGCTAATTCTAATTATTTGCTTACTTCATTCGTACAACTGAAAAATGCATTCGCATTTTTCAGTTATTGCAAACTACAACAGCCTGCCCGATGAAATTGAAGCTCTACCATCTTTATCATCATTTAAAAGGCTTCTTAAAAAGTTTCTTCTAGAGTGCTGAATGGTACATAACAGTCATAAAGAAATTTTTTGTGTATTTGTGAGTATTTTTGTTGCAGTGTTTGCGTATGTTGTTTTCTCGCTGAATGTGTGTTTGTAGTGCTGCAATGGGTTTTTATTAATTTATGTTACTTTTCACTTTAATTCTTTCTTTTCCTTTTTGCTGCATCGTGTTTTCTCATACTGAGTGAATGTATTTATGCCTGTATTTGTTTTTCTTGTGGCATAGGCTGTTTAGAAATTTCACCTAGATGCGCGATTTAGTGTTTTCTATCTCGTAAAAATTCCTTAGTGTTATTTTGAATATTACTATAGTTTTACATGTATAATATTGCGTTTCCTGTTATTCTATTTGTCCTTTTTTTCACCCCCTAGAGTCCGCCCTAAATATACTACTTATTTTGTATTGCTATATTGTAAATATTTTTTCATAATTTATAATACTACTCTGCAATGCATGTAGCTCTATAATATGCCACTGTATAATATGATTCTAGCGGCTTTCACTGTGTTTTATTCTCTATGTAATATTTAACCGAGGGTCCTGGTGCAGTCTCGACTATGGGACCCTCATCTGTATAATTTTGCTTTGTAACCTTCATCTTCTTGTAAGATTGAATAAACTTCTGCTTCTTATATATGCTTATCTGCTTTATAGGGTGTCAATTTAGTGGGCGACGCATATAGCGAAGTGACGTGTATAACGAACAATTACCACGGTCCCACACGCTTCGTTATATAAGCGTTTGACTGTATTTACAAGCGGCCATGACCGAGTCCGCTGAGTCTGCTCGAGCCCCTTTTCCACGTCGTCTTGGATGCCGAGCTATGCGGACATGGGGCATTGTCCAGTGGTCCCGTGACAATATAAACAACAATTACCACGTGATAGGAGGGTTTTTGAGGTCCGCGTTTTACAGCGCTCTTGGCCGTTCCTATATATCTAATGGTATTCAATTCTTTGACATTTCTCTTGGAAGCTTTAGCAAAAGTTCGCCACTGATGCAGCACAAGTGAAGAATTTTACTATCGGAAGTTCTAGTACTCGAGCACTTGAAAAGGAACGATTCTTATTCCAATTTACTGTAAGTACAATAGGTAGTCCTCCTTTCAATCGATGCACCTGCGCCAATGCAAACCTCATAACTCTTTGAGGGCCAGAACTATTCTTTCTAAGATTGCGAAAACATTTTTGTTATCTAAGAGTACTCCAGACATCTTATAAATGAATTTAGAAAAAATTAGGTTCATTATACGGACACAATGATGTGTTACAGGCATGAGCAAATCTGCGCTCTTGCTGCTCCATATATCAGCTTAACAAAAATGCCACCGTAATCAGCATGAATTGTTGTTTTAATTGAAGAAAATAAATCTATAGATGCCGTCACCATAATTTGTAGTGACAACAAAATTGCATAATTTCGCTCACCTGTCACGAACCCCCATCGAGCCGCCGGGCTCGATGCTAGTCTACTGGCTTTAAGCAGTTTGCATTTTAGGAGCGCGAAGAAGTGCGTCGTTCCCTCCTTTAATGGCAAAGCACCTTAGGGACTGGGCTGTTGGCGTCTCCTGTCGTCGTAGTCGTCGTAATCGTCGCCTCATGTAGTCAAGGTACGTCAAGCCTTTTCCAGTTGTACTGATGATGATGATTAGGTGGCTTTCCCTTTGAATCGGGGCGTCTGTTGTCAGCGCCCCACTTGCCTGTCCCACTCATATTGATTTCCCCACGGATCCTATTCATATTGATTTTGATGACACTGTACGCATAATTAGGAGCATAAAATTGTCTTCCAGTTGTGGTACGGATGATAAGCATACAATAGCGCCTAAAAACACCTCAGTTTATTCTGCTATTATAGTGTCCAAAATATTTATGCAGCCCCTTCTATAAGGGGAGATTCCAGATAACAGAAAAATAGGTAAACTGATTCTACTCCGTAAACCTGGCGACAAACATTCCGCTTCGAGCTATCACCCTTTAACGTTAACGAGTATTTATTGCAAAAGGTTTCAACACGTCATCGCTTCTCACATGGCAATTTTAAAATCATTTTCATTTTTTACACCTGAGCAACACGGCTTCAGAAAATTGTTTTCGTGTGAAACGCAGTTGGTAGCCTTTACAATACGACCTTCATTCTGTTCTTGATAACGGTTCCGCGGCTGGTTTCATGATTAAAGATTTTTCTATAAAGATTTTTTTATAAAGTTTGCATAATTATAGATTTTTCTAAAAAGTGCCCCACAGCCTGCTTCTTCGCAAAATAGGCGAACTGAATGTAGACCCCAAAGTTGTAAGTGGAATAAATGTTTTCTAACAAATCGCTCTCAATTTTTAAAGTTAATAGTCTAAACTATCGAACTCCTCCTGTCACTTCAGAAGCCCACAAGGTTCAGTTTCGGGTCCGCTGCTTTATCGTATACATAATATTGATCTGCCGAGCCAGCTTACGTCTTCTCTAAAACATTTTGCAGATGACTGTGTTATTTTCCGCGAAATAAAAAATACTAACGACGTTTTTTTTTGCTTCAACAATATCCTCACGCTATCAATAATTGGTTCATGGCTTGCCATATGGCACTTAATAAATGGAAAGTAATGCAGTTCTCTAGCCAACGTAACTTACCCGTTCTTATTACACTATGAGCATCTCCTCATTGCTACCAGTGTCGTGTTATAAATACATCAGGTTTATCTTAACTGCAGACCATAGTTGGAGTATGCACGTCTCCTCAATTATCTTCAATGCTAACTGAATGCTCGGTTTTATTAGGCGACATTTTTCCTTATCCCCCGCTTCGGCTAAACTCTTATTGTATAGGTAACTTGCTCGCTCAAAACTTGAATACGCGTCTTGAGTTTGGAATCCACGCAATAAATCGCTAATAAATGCACTTGAAGTAATTCAAAACCGAGCATCGCGTTGCATCCTGCACGATTACGGCCGTTTATCAAGCATAATGCTATTAAAAGAACTCTTCCTTTCGAACCACTTACACTTCGCAGGACGTTATCGCGCATGTGCTTTTTTTTAAAATCTGAATATTTAACGCCACCCTTGAAAATTCTCTTATGTTACCCCTCCTCCCCCCAAAGGTGTTTCATTGCTCATAGATGATTTCTGCAAATTCGATATCCCGAAATGCCGCACTGCATCATATTCAAATTTCTCTATTCCTAGAGCTATATCGTAGTGAAATCACCTGCCCCCACCCCTAATGCTTACTAACAACATTGACCAGTTTAGGAAAAAAGTGTCTGATTACTTCACGCCTCCCTTGTTTGTGACACTTTTTGCCACAACGGTGATTTCTTTTCAATGTGTTATTTCCATTGGCATGTGTCACAGTTTCCTGAACTGTGTGCGCTGCTAAAAGATGTGGGGAGTCGTCTCAGGCGAGCAAACCACCTACAACGATTCTATAGAGCACAGGTGACGAAAGGGGTGGCCGTCTGATGTGCGGCTTTCGCCGACCAGAGCGGTAAGAATTTCAGAGCCTTGAACGAACATCAGAAAGTCTTATATTTGATCAGGCAAAACACTATACAAGCACGAGGACATGTAACGATCACCGGAGGTAACTTCGAGCGAATACAAATGCGAGGAGCAGTTCAAATACAAAACGTACGTCAGGGAGCTTTGACTAGGAATATTACGAGATGGAAGAAGGAACCAGAAGAAAAGACTAACGGTTCGAAGCATATAAGAGACAAAGTCTTACAATATTCACCGACCGTACCGGACGATGCACCACTGTCGGGGGCGATTGGGCTACCTGTGAAGCGTGGCGTCACGTAGGCCAGGCCGTCCGAGACGACCACGATGATTCGAGGCCCCGGAGTACGTTGGAGTCCTCTAGGGCGCGGGTCGCCGATAGTGTGATGCACGAACTGGCAGAAGCTGTTGCAACATCACGATGTCCAAACCATCCAAACGTAGCTAACTTGCTTGGGCGCGAGTCTCTTTTTATAACCGCGCCGCCGCGGAGAGAGTGAGCACAACCCGCAACGCTCCCGCCCCCGACAAGCGCACAACTTCCCTCTTTCTCCCTTCTAGAATTATCGGCGCGACTTAGCACTGGCAAACCTCCCTCGCTCCCTCGAAAGAACTCGTAGCATGGCGAAAGCTGAGCCGCGGAGCTTTTATTTTTGTATTTTCTTGAAGGCGAGCCGGGGAGTGGTCGCGTTACGGCCGCTTTGTTGGAGAGAGTTGCAGCATTTTTTCGTGCGGATAGCACAGAACTGAATGAATGGGATGACTGTGATAAGAATTAGGCGCTGCACAATAAAATGAAAAAATATACGGTACTTTTAGGCGTCCTCCTATCCAGTTTGTGACAGCATGCAATTATCAATGTTTTGTTGTGTTTCTTATGCTACATGTAATACTTGTGTAGATTTCTATTACGCCTTTGTATTTATCTGCGCAGTGCTGCATACTTATAGGTTTAGTGTTTGTGCATAATGTTTATTATATATAGAATGTTTGTGTTTGTACATTTAAAAATCCTGGTGCAACTGGTCTTTACTTTCACTTCTCTTCTAGGGACAGTAAACTTCTTTTTGGAACTACAGGTTGAAATGAATTGAATTGAATATTACACCTCTCAGTAATGCCCTCTAGGCCATGTACCGTATAAACCGGAATATAGGTCGAGTTTTTTTCCAAAAAAATCCGCACAAAAGTCACCCCTCGTCTTATATAGCGGTCATTGGCAGAATGTCAATCGTTGTCTGGGAACAATGTGCAAGCGCGAGTCCGTCGCCATTGCCATTCGTGTCGGACTGCTCTCTCGCACTATCAGGCTTTTATTTGATTTCGCTTTTCTCTAGTTTTTCGTCTTTAGTCGTCTATTACATGTGCGTGCATACATTTCTGTACGTCTCTGTTCCGAGATGAGTGGCGGCAGTTGACGCCAGTTCACCGCGGCGTTTAAGCTGACGGCGATTGAGTCACCGAGCAGAATGGGAATACGGCGGCGCAGCGCCAGTTAGGTGTTTCGGAGAAAAGTGTGCGGTACTGGCGGAGCCAAAAAGTCAAGCTGTGCGCGTGCAACCTCCGAAACTGATCGTTCCGTGGACGTCAAGCGGTCCACCCCGAGTTGGAGAACAAAGTGGCGGACTTCGTCCGGGAACTTCGCTCACGATCGCTCCGGAGGCCATGCGCGGACCGACTCCGCGAACTGTACAATGAGTGGATAGCCGGCGACAACAAAAAGACCTATACGGGTCGGTTGCGACCGTGTCAAGCTGGGTGTCCTTCTCTTAGCAGTCGCTGCCCGACGACATGGTTACACGAGCGTTCAGGAAGTGCTTCATCAGCAACGCATCTGATGGCATGGAAGATGACTGCGAAGCAGTCATCCTTGGACGACTCTGAGAGCTCGGACGAGTGACTTCGGCAGGCATAGTGAGTGGCAGTGGCAGACGGGCGTCGAAAATAAATATAGACATTGTGAGTGCGCTTCTGTGCCGAATTATTTTTTTGTCAACTTTTCCCACTTTAGGGTAGGGGGTCGACCTATATTCCCACTCGACCTATAATCCGGTTTATACGGTAGTTACCTAAGATAAATAATAAATAAATAAATAAATAAATAAATAAAAATAAATAGACAATAAATACACAAATAAATAAAAAAAAAATAATTAGGTATGTAAATAATAAATAAATAAATAAAATATGAAAAATAAAATTCCAGAAAACTCAATCTTGCCTAGCGCTAGAACATAACGCGCAATAAAAAACACCGGAACACACGCTTATGCCAGGCGCTGGAACGCTTCGTAACGCGTACCAAAAAGATACACTGGGAAACTCCTTTAAACCTCGCCCTAGAGAACTTCGTGCTTCAAAGACAAAATAATTTTAACACTTTTACAGCAAACTTGTATACCTGTACCCCCCAATGGTTTCATCTCCGTTGGCAAAACGACAAAACGCCAAGAATGCACTTCTACACTGCATGCTTCGCCCCTCCCCAGGTTTCAGGTTTGTGGAAATGGGCCCAGAAATATTTACCCTAATAAGAGTCCAGATACACTCACGTGTGTAGAGAGGAGAGACAGAGCGGCTGTCAGAACACGCGGGTTAAATGGCGAAAAAAATGAAATACTCCATCTTCCCGTAGGGAAACCCTGAGTAGTATACGAAGCAGCCATGCTGTCGACTGAAGTTCCCATTAGTTTTCAGTTCGTCGTTTCCGTTGACGTTCAGCGTTGCGTGCCGTCGTTGTATCAGTAGCTTCTTGACGTAGTGTGAATGAGTGAAGTACATAAGGCGCTTTCGTAGCACATGCTCCCTTCTCGGTTTGTAGCGCCGTGGGCAGAGCGCCACGTATCTCCCGTTGCGGCCAGAGAATCGTGGGATCGAAACCGGGAGCCGCCTAACTATTTCTTTTGAGAGTGGACTGCGCTGACGTCAGCTCAAACACTGACGGGGCTGAAGAGACGCGTATGCGCCGTAAAGTGCGGAAGGCGGACAAGGGAGGCAGAGACGCAGCCCCGAGCATGAGATGCTCGGCATCTAAAAATGATAAAGATTCCCCACTCCCACTGCATCAGCAGGTCTTTCTTCTTTGTCTTCTTGATCTTTATTGTGAATATTTACAGGTTCCCGCCCGCTCCAAATGATCTGGGAATCCGTGGCTATATTCAAAACAACCCTCGAGCCGGTGTATGTGCCTTGTAGAGAGACATAGTGTACTCGTTGTTGCTAATGCGGTTTTGGTACGCCCTCATTACTCCCTCACATCCGGAATACACCTTCTCAATTCGACACATCTCCCAGAATGTCCTTGGCCCACGACCTTCCCGGAGAACTACGTCCCCTACTGACAGGCCTCTGTTTTTTGCTGTCCTGGTACGAACAGTCGCTGCAATCTCCCTCAAGTAGTTCCGGTGCCATCTGGTCCACCAAGACAGAATCATTGTGTAAACTTAATGTGGCAAATGCTAATAAACCTTCAATCAAAATCAGAGTGTTGCGATAACGGCTTTTCCAAGTCATTTGGATGTCCACGTTTTGCGTCCACTTTCCTCGCTCATCAAGTTTCATTCTTGCTTCAATCACGTCCGCCCAGTTCGTCAGGTTCAGCGTGCACGTAGGTAAGAGAACGGTTGTTAAGATGCGCCTTCCACTTCGATGACTATTGTCCACAGTTCTTCTAAGTTATTCGTTGCTTTTTCCAATAAGTTTCTCATTGATGTTTTGAGACTCCGTATTAGGCGGTCGTGCAAGCCTCCGCACCAACGGGTGAACTCTGTGATTGTCTGCCACTGAATCTTAGGTGCGGAGCAGTAATCCTGCGTTGTCTCGTCCTGGACATCTTGAATCATTCGGTTGACGCATCTCGCTGGTTTCTTGGATGTCTTTGCATTATCCGAGTATATTACGAGTGGTGTACCCCTTCTCGCAATAAACCGCCTGAACGCTTGGAAAAAACTGTTGGTCGACATGTTGAGTACTAACTTTAAATGCACAACCCTTGTGACCGCACAGGAGAAAATATTAGCGTACAACTTGGTCTTCCTGTGGTTTTCTAGAGCTTGAAGTGTTCCCGCAAAGTCTACAGCGCTGATTTAAAATGAAAGAGGCTTGCAAGAGGCTTGGTCTGCGAGGATTCTTCCGCCGACGCACCACGCCCCCGAACCGGCCAGCGCCCCTACTGAGATCGACGAATACCTGTCCAACAGCGAACCGAGGACCTGCCCGCTTCAACCGTTCGCCGTCGCCCTACCGATACCAGTCGACCAAACCGCCATAACACCGCTGACGTCTCACAGTGAAGGTCCCCCCAGCCCACGCGGGGGAAACTAAAAGCAGCAACTTCTGGAGGTGAAGTTGCAGAACAGCGAAAAAACGAAAACCCTCCATCGACGCATGGCCGCACCGAACACCGTACCTGCAGCCCAACGACTCGAATCTAACCCGGACGTGACGTCCCGAACCCGACGACGACACGACGCGACGCGTACCCGAAACGACAGACCCTGCCGCTCTGAAGATGACCGAGAATGACGACGCATGGTGCCCGACTGTCAACACGTACAAGCCGAGATACAACGCCCCGACGCACCAAAAACTCCAAGAAAGCGGCGTCCGACGTCCAGTTGTCCATCGACGGCTTTGAGGTAGTCGCCCTCATCTACACGGGAGCCGACTACTCGGTAATGAGCGGATCATTCGCGTCGAAGCTGAAGAAAGTTACGACAACATGGGACGGTCCGCATATACGCACAACAGGAGGCCATCTCGTAACGCCAAATGGAACGTGCACATCACGCGTCACCATAGGCGGCACCACGTACCCTGCTGAGTTCGTTATTTTGTCTAACTGCATACCCGCGCCGTAATTCTCGGAATGGACTTTTTGACGGACAACGGCGCAATAATTGATCTGCAGACCAAGTCGATAACTTTCGATAACCAAGTCGATAACCAAGTCGATCACTCCACGATGCCGCAGCCGAACCCCGATCACCGTGCTGCTGTCAGGATCGCCGACGATCACATCACCCTGCCACCCCGCGCAAGCTTGATGATCGCCGTCTACTGTGAGGATGCTGCTCCTGACATCGACGCTATCGTAGAGAGTGATCAAAGGTTGCTCTTCTCGACCTCTGTGTCTCCGTCGCAAGAGGCATTACGCACTTTAAGCAACGGCAATCTCGCGTTTTGGTCACTAATTTCACCGAAGAATACCAGCATTTAAACAAGGGAGCTGCAATTGCGTTCCTCGAAGAAACGCAAGACGCCAAGTGACGTGATCGCGGTCGCCGACTTTGAACGCACACCCCGGTGACACCTTCAAGCTTCCGCACCCCTTCGACGAGAATCTGGCGCCACCGGAAGAACAAGGGAACAAATTATTGGCTTTGCTGCGTCGCTACAGCGAGTGTTTTTCGTCGAGTTCAAAATTATGTCAGACACCCCTAGCGAAGCACCGTATTATAACTGAAGATGGAGCCCGACCTACCCGACAGTCACCATACCGCGTCTCTTCCCACGAACGGGAAGCCATCCGGACTCAAGTCGACGACATGCTCAGCGACAACATTATACAGCCCTCGAAAAGCCCTAAAAGACGGCACATTAACGCTCTGCGTTGACTACCGGCGAATAAACAAAATCACCAAAAAGGACGTGTATCCCTGCCACGAATCGACGACGCCCTTGACCACCTTGCCATGCCAAGTTCTTCTCATCGATGGATTTGAAGACAGGCTACTGGCAAATTGAAGTGGACGAGAGAGGACCGAGAGAAGAACTGCGTTTACAACACCGGACGGCCTATACGAGTTCAAGGTGATGCCTTTGGGCTGTGCACGGCGCCAGCAACGTTTCAGAGAGTCATGGACACAGTGCTAGCTGGCCTCAAGTGGTACACTTGCCTCGTATACCTCGACGACATTGTGGTATTCGCCCGGAATTTCGACGAACACCTTGCAAGGTTTGAGTCTGTACTCGAGGCCATTCGTACATCGGGGTTAACGCTGAAGCCTGAAAGTGTCGTTTCGCGTATGAGGAGCTGAAGTTCTTGGGCCACGCCGTCAACGCCGCGGGAGTCCTACCTGACCCGGCAAAAACTTCGGCCATTGCGAACTTCCCAAGGCCGAAAGACAAGAAGAGCGTGTGAAGATTCCTCGGACTGTGCGCATACTACCGGCGCTTCGTCGCAAACTTCACCCGCATTGTAGAGCCACTCACACGGTTGAAGAAAGATAGCACGCCTTTTAGCTGGGAAAACGACCAAGAAAAGGCATTCTGCGAGCTGCAAAAACGCCTGCAAAGTCCTCCCGTGCTCGCCTCATTTCGACGAAAACGCCGAAACAGAAATGCACACCGACGGCAGCGATATAGGCTTGGGTGCCGTTCTCGTCCAAAAAGCAAAACGCTGGCGAAAAAGTAATCGCCTGTGCAAGGCGTGGTCTGTCGAAGGAGGAGAAAAATTGCTCAGCTTCTGAAAAAGAGTGCCTCGCCATTATCTGGGCCATTTCAAATTTCCCCCATACGTATTGGTAGACCATTCAAGGTTGTCACAGACCACCATGCGGCTGTGTTGGCTCGCCAATTTTGAAGGGACCCCTCTGGCCGTCTTGGGAGGTGGAGCTTGCGCCTGCAAGAGTTCGACGTTACAATCGTCTACAAATCCGGCAGGAAACACTCGACGCCGACTGCCTGTCCCGCGCCCACGTCGACCCGCCACCACTACAGTGCGATGAAGACAGCGCTTCTTCGGAGTCGTTACGGAGAGCGACGGAGCCAGCCAGCAGCGTGCCGAAACCCGACTTGCGCGTCATGATCGGACTACCTCGAAGGACGAAATGTCGCCGTGCCTAGGTCGTTCAAGCGGAACTCGCCAGCATTCAACCTCAAAAACTCAGTCCTCGTGAAGAATAATTTCAGCTCCGGAACGAGAACGCATTACCTACTTGTCATCCCTGCAGAGCTCCGTGATGAAATTTTGGAAGCGTGCCACGACGACCCGTCTTCCGGACATCTCGGCACAGCTCGCACTATTGCAAAAATCAAGGCGAAGTACTTCTGGCCCCGCCCTAAATCCGACGTCACCCACTACGTTCGGAGTTGCCGTGACCGCCAGTGAAGAAAAACGCCGCCGACACGACCCGCCGGCTTTCTGCAACCGATCGCAGTTCCGTCGAGGCCCTTTCAAACAGATTGGAATGGACCTTCTAGGCCCGTTCCCTACGTCACAATCACAGAACAAGTGGATTGTCGTGGCGCCAGACTACATGACGCGCTACGCAGAGACCGCCGCTCTTCCGAGGTGCACTGCACAGGAAGTCGCAAGTTCTTCATAAGCCAAGTTGTGCTGCGACATGGAGCCCCGGAAGTCCTAATCACGGACCGCGGAATGGCCTCTACTGCGGAGGTGATGCAAGGAATATTACGCTACAGCAACACGGATCACAGAAGAACGACGGCGTACCACCCCCAAACGAACGGACTAACAGAACGTCCTGAACAAGACAATCGCAGATATGCTGTCAATGTACGTTGATGTTGAACATAATACTTAGGACGACGTGCTCCCGTATGTCACATTTGTGTGCAACACGGCTATCCAGGAGACGATGCAGCTGACGCCGTTCGAGCTTGTCTACGGAAGACGGCCAACTACGATGCTCGACGCCATGCTTCGCACGTAGAAGATGACTACCTCACACACCGACGCCCTAGGATACCTTCAGCGTGCGGAGGAGGCCCGCCAGCTGGCTCGAGTTCGTACTACGCGCCAGCAGCTCGTAGATGCCGGTCGCTACAACCTCCCACGCCGAGACGCCGAGTACCACCCAGGAAACCGTGTTTGGTTTGGAGTCCCATCCGACGACGCGGACTCAGTGAGAAACTCTGCGACGATATTTCGGACCCTACCAAACTCTACGACGTGCCGGCCAACTTACCTACGAGGTGATCCCCGATGGTGATTCCGGAACATCACGACGACGCACGCGGCCCGAAGTCGTCCACGTGGTTCGCTTGAAACCTTACTATGCAAGATGACGGACTTTTTTGTTGTTGTTGTTTGTTCGGACTGTCGTTTATTTTAGCATGGGGTCGATGCACTCTTAGAGGGGGTGGGGGGTATAATGCCGCGAACCATGTATTGGCTTGCTTATTTATTGTTTGTTTTTACTGCCGGGCCATGCCCGGCTGTGTAATCTGCAGTCCAAGCAAAGCCCGTCTTCCATTCTTTATTTTTATGCCGCACCGGCTATCACATTCAGATAAGCAAACTGTTTTCGCCCTAACGTCGCTAGCCCAGAATAATCGTCTGTGATCTACAAGGTTCTGGATGTTAATCGACGGTTTCCAGAAACACTCGCGCCGAAAGATAAAAAGCCTGCAGAGCAGACGCCTCGGCATTCGATTCTGCGACGCTCGCCGACGCAAGTCACTTGGTGACCGCTGCTTCTGCCACCTCTGTATTTTTTTGAGTTGTTAGGGGAGCACAAGTTCGCTCCAATAACCTTGTTTCTCCTTCATAACAAGCTGCGTCGTCCTTGGCTTCGTGACTATATGAACTATACCGTTCTATCGGCAATATACGCACCCTGTACGTCTATGTACTTCACATTCATTTCATTGGGTGCTTTCTTCCAGTTGTGAAGCAGTCCTGAGTTTGACGACTTCTTGGTTGTTCAGGTCAGGTGCCATCATCCACCCTGGGCCTCTCCACCACAGTCTGAATCTTTCAAGGCCTTCGCGCTGATCCCGCGTGTCACATGGTCTTCCTGGGTTATTTTCTACCTTCACGAACTACCGGCAGTCGGGATTCGTCGTTCTTTGTATTTCAGACACACAGTTTTCGACGTAGTACAATCAGAGTCAGTGCAATAGTTTACTAAGGCTTACGTTGGGCTCGTTGGGTGCACATTATTCCACTAAAAACAGCGCAAGTGACGGGGACGGAAGAAGTGACAAACAATAGTGCTGTCGAACAACTGAAGTACGATGTATTACACATATAAATGCATGAAAAAACCAGTGGCTGCAATCATGCGCCAGGTCAAGGATAAGATATCACTCCAGTATGCCATGGAAGCTAACATCAAGGATAAAACAATCATTCTTGGTGTCAAGCCTGCATCCGGAACAAGTGAGGTTCAACTGGCTAGATATGCCACCTCTCTTTGCAAAAGGGTAATTGATGGCGTGCTCACGCATTGTTCACCTCGAATGCCCATCGAGTGAGGCCTCCAATAATTCCAGTGAGCGAGCGTCTCGATAGCATTTCAAAACGCTGCGTTTCTTTTAACTTTGTGTGGCAATCACTTTATCGCATATCTTGCAATTTCTTATAAGATTCCTGCCTCTTCCTGCGCGCATGGTGTAGGCATGTTCTCTAGGGCGATCATTCAGGCATCTACCAGTCTGGCCTTCGTAAACTCGTCCGCATCAAAGTGGGATTTCGTACACCACTTTGTCCGCACATTTCACAAACTTTGTTTCATGCTTCTTCTCACATATGACCCTTGGGCTGTCGTTGTAGTTTACTTTGGCGCACAAAGACGCCAGTATGTTGGCGCCTAAAACACCATCCTTACTCCGGCCTTATCTAAAATCTTCTTCAAAAGGTGTGATACCCAATGGACGTGGGGCATGACGTTTAGGCGGCCTTTGGATGTTTCTTCTTGGGGCCGGTTTCTTGCGAAGTTAGTGTTTACCCTTTTGAGAAACATTCTCGGCGGAGCTGCGCAACATAGGGACCAGGTATCCTGCATCACTGAGTCTCTTGATTTGTGTGCCTAAGCTCTTCGCCATGGTGTGCGGACAGGATCTTACTACTTAGTTCGTTATAGTCGCAAGAGCAATGCAACGTTTTACCACTTTTGAGTGGGCCGAGTTGAAGGGCAGTAGGCCTTTTTGCGATCTGTGAGCGTGTTACCAGCAGACATGACGCCCGTCGAAAGTCATTTTTAGGTCGAGAAACCTCAACTTCCCACCTTCTGGCGTCTCACTTTCATGCGGACTTTCATGCGGACGAGTTGATGTAGGCCAGCCTGGTTGATGCCTGAATGATCGCCTTAGAGAACATGCCTATACCATGCGCACAGGAGCGGGCAGCTATCTTGAAATACATTGCGAGAAATGCGATAAACGTGTTTGCCACCCAAAGTTAAAAGAAACGCGCGTTTTGAAACGATATCGAGACGGCCCGCTCACGGGAAATATTGGAGGCCTCACTGATTGGCATTCGCGGGGGAACAATGCTTGAGTACGCCATCAAAAGGAAAGAGAGGTGGCATATCTAGCCAGTTGAACCTGACTTGTACCGGATAGCATGCTTGACACCAAGTCTGTTTTATCCTTGATGTTATCTTCCATGGCATACTGGAGTGAAATCTTATCCTTGACCTGGCGCATGCTTGCAGCCACTGGTTTTTTTATGTATTTAATGTAGTGCAATAAATTGTACTTCAGTTGTTCGTCAGCGCTCTAGTTTGTCACTTCTTCCGTCTTCGTCCCTGCTGCTGTTTTTATTGTGAATAATGTGTGCCCAACTAGTCCAACGTCAAGCCTTAGTAAGTTATATTTCTAGTACAATGGGCCTGTCTCCTTGTATTTTCTTCCTCATCAGGCAAAATCCATATTCGTGTGTCACCCTCATCGTCCAAGCTACGTGCCGGACAAGCATGTTCTCCTTCGCCATTAAAAATTCGTACGTCCCGCCTGAAGTCACAGCCATGACCGGACTAGTGCCGCCCTCGGCGAGCCACAGTGCCAGGATATGCTGCATCCTTCAATCGGATGCTCAATGGCAAGCTCGCGTTCTTCAGTCCTTCCTATAGGTCGCACACTCGCAGTCCGCCCCTACTGGCCAAGTGTCAGCCGGCGTACGAACGGACCTGCGTATAGCTTCAGCCGTCACAGAGCTTGTCTGGAAGGAAATGCTGGCTAGTCTTCCAAGGAAAGAGCGCCGCAAAAAAAAAGGAATACAGAAGATTCATCTACTGGGATTGAAGCTCTGATCCGAGGGGTAAAAAGACCCTGGAGCTCAGACCGAAATATTGCCTACTGCACCACCTGAAAAAACCTGAATTTGTTTCGCTGGTGAGACGCACAACAGAAAAAGCCAACAGCGAAGAAAAAGAACGCTGCCTTTTGGAAGTAGTCAGCATACTGCCACCCGAGAGCGCACGTCAGAGCAGCAAGAAGCGCGACGATGTTAAAAGCTTGCAGGACGCAACTTTGAAGCTAGTTCTCGAGGACAAGCAAGGAGGCTTCAGTGTAGCAGGTAAAAAGGAGTATGAAGAGAAGGTAGATCAAACGATTGCGGCAAACCTCCTTGTTTCGTTAGGAGAAAACCCGTCAAAGCGCAAAAGAAGGATGCCATCGGGTTCTGTGAGACTCACGGGTTGAGAAGGCTAGCTACCACAATCAAAAAGAGCAAAGGTTCACACCTGAAGTGGTTCTTCAGCACCAAGAGTCACAAGGAGACTTGCCCGTTTAGGGTCATAGTCATTGAAAGAGGCACATGGCAAAACGCCGTTTGGACGATTCCTGCAATCTTCTCTCTCAAGCCTACCGGTAGAGGACCCTTTCTTGTTGCGCAGCCCCAGACCCATCTCAAGCTTCCTTGAAGTCTCAACCCTCCGATATTCTGAGCGGGTTATCGGTGGATCTCACGGATATGTATTACTCCATTCCTCATTCCTTGGTCTTGGATGCTGTCAGTAAAGCCATAGATTGTTTGGGGAACACCAGTTTCCATAGTGAATGCGGCATCAGTACTGAAGCATGCCTGGAAGGGTTGGCTTTCTACTTGCGCTCCACGTTTGTCGCTCACAACGATAAGCTGTACATTGAAAGGAGGGGGAGGGCATTGGTTGGTCTATTTCTCCAGTGCTCAGTGACCTGCTACTGGCGGTATTCGACAGGCGCCTGCAATCCGCCCTTCAGAATTCTGCGGTCGTAAAGGCCTTTTGCTACGTCGACGAATTCCTGGTGGTGTTTGAAGGAGCGGAGATCTTGGAGGGTGTTCTCGACAGTTCTGACGACGTTCGGACCTGACTAGTGAGAGGCCAGAAGGTGGGAAAGTGAGGTTTCTCGACATGGAAATAACTTTCGGACGTGCGTCATGTCTGCTAAGAATACGCTCACAAGTTCGCAAAAAGGCCTACAGCCCATCAACTCGGCCCACTCAAAAGTGGTAAAACGTGGCATTCCTGTTGCGGCTATAACAAACTCAGGAAGCAAGATCCTGTCCGCACACCATGACAAGACCTTAGGCACCAAAATAAGAGACTCAGTGAAAGCAGAATACGCAGTCCCTATTTTGGCCAGCTCCGCGGAGAATGTTGTGAAAATGGTAAACTAACTTCGCAAGAAACCGGTCACGAGAAGAAACATCCAAAGGCCACTTAAACGTCATACCCACGTTCACGGGGTATCACACCTTTTGAAGAAGATCGGAGATAAGGCAGAGTAAGGACGTTGTTTTCAGCGCCCAACAAACTGGCGTCTCTGTGCGCCAAGGTAAACTGCAACTACAGCCCCAGGGCCGCATGTGAGAAGAGGCCATGAAACCCAGTTTGTGAAATATGCGGACAAAGTGGTGTACGAAATCCCACTTTCATGCGTACAAGTTTACAGAGGCCAGTCTGGTAGATGCCTGAATGATCGCCTTAGAGAACATGCCTATACCAAGCGCACAGGAAGGGGCAGCAATCTTGAAATGCATTGCAAGAAATGCGATAAACGTAAATGCCAACCCAAGGTAAAAGAAACGCGCGTTTTGAAACGCTATCGAGACGCTTCGCTCACGGGGAATAGTGGAGGCCTCACTGATTGGCATTCGCGGGAGAACAATGCTGCAGTACGCCATCAATTACCCTTTTGGAAAGAGAGGTGGCATATCTGGCCACTTGAACCTCATTTGTACCGGATAGCATGCTTGACACCAAGTCTGTTTTATCCTTGATGTTAGCTTCCATGGAATATTGGAATGATATCTTATATCTTATCCTTGACCTGGACGCAAGCTTGTAGCCACTGGTTTTCCCATGTATGTAATGGTCGTGTAATAAATCGTTTCTTGAGTTGTTCGTCCAGCGCTAGAGTTTGTCACTTCTTGCATCCTCGTCCCTGCGCTGTTTTTAAGTGTGAATGAGTTCAATAGAAAGATTTCTCGAGTATTCGACGCAATGCTTATTTATGTAGAAGCCTAACCTCGCGGCCACCACAGGGCCATACGTTCTTGTGCAGCCTTTGCAGCTTGTTCAACATGTTAGGCAACTCGATTTCCATTGCCTTAAGGTGGTGCTTTATTGTGGGTGCTTGTAGAAACATGCTCGGTGCTGCTCCGAACGTTACTCTCGTCATTCGCCATGTCACCGTCTCTTCCGCTATATTGCCTTCGTCGTCGTTCTTGCACCACTGGAACCTAAGGGAACCTCTGCCTTGTTCATGAAATGAAATTTCCCAGAAAGCCTCCTCGACGCGTGATATTATCGCCATTGTGTCCTCTCTGTAGTTTATCAGCAGTGAGAGTATGTCCTCGTTGAATTTCGGCCCCTTTTCCAAGTTGTCGTTCAGAGACCCTCCTTTTGTTGAACTAAATGACGCGTCGAACACGACACAGACTTTAGTTGTTTCTCAGGTCCCCTCGAATGACAGCTTGGTGTGGCATGTTGTAGCAAAGCGTTGTGATCATTTCTGTTTCACCTGGGACCCTTTCTGCTGCATTCGATGAAAAATATTCTGTTATTCCCTTGCCGCACTGAATGAGCGTTTCTCTTCATTTTTGATTATTCTTCTAGTTAGCTGCGTCAGCCTGTTTTTTGCGATGTCGTAATTAGTATCCAGTGTGTCGTTTTCTTTCCACGCTAAACTTCCTGAATATCGGTCTCCAAGCTTGACTATTCCAATCTCGAAACCTTCAACCTATGCGGTCATTGTTACTTGAGACATTCGTCTTGCTTTCAATGTCGATGGATTCGATTGGAAAACAGTTATTGATCATAAAAGTGGGCGGCTTTCTTAGTCCCGATAGCCGCGAGCTAGCGCAGGTGCTTGGGGAGCGCGTCATGAGGCGTTCTTCGTCCTCGCACCATGAGCTGGCCAGCTCGCACTCCCAATGCTCAGGGGATGGGGAAGGGAGGGGGATTTGCGTTTAGGGGCATTCCCAGACCAGGTGGTAGGTAGTTTTCGGGAAGGAGCAAGAAGGGCAGTTGTAGGGTTAAGTGGAGGGAGAGATGTAGTGGGGTATTGAGGTGTTGTAGAATTTTCTGGTCTGCAGTCGACGCCACATGCGAGCCGCCTGAGTAGCTGAGGGAAGAGTGAGGAGGAGGGTATTGAAGCTGCTGTTGGCGATAATGGTATAAGATTTTAGTGCATCGGGGAGGGACCGGGGGATAGATGGCCGGTTTCGAAATGTCCTCTTCCGTAGACGAAAACACCTGGAATGTAAGAGGGCGGGCAGCCGCGTGTGCCGCCTCGTTTCCCTCGTGGAAAGAATGGCCTGGTGTCCACACAATCTGGATGTGGGGGGATCCTTGATTGAGGATAGCATCTTCAGCCCTGAGGGAGAGATGCTGCCTGTACAGTAGAAGCGGCAATTCTGTTGCGAATCTGTGAGGATTGGCACGTAGTTAGAGGAAGCCGTGGTCGCTGCTAGAGCGATGGCTGTCTATTCAGCCGACGTGGTGCTTGAGTGAAGAATGCTGAGGGAGGTAATATTCAGCGGTTTGGAGTCGAGGACAACCAGTGCGTGAGCAGGGGGCGATGCATACGAAGCAACGTCCGTGTAATCGGGTTTCGGTTTGTTGTGGTGTTCGGCTAGTAGGCGGGTGACGCGGGCCTGTCTTCTCCCTTGATTGAAGGAAGGGTGCATGCGTGTGGGGATGGGATACACAACAATATGAACGCGGAGTGACGTAGGGATACGCTGAGGGGTGTTTAGAGAAAGAGGAGTGGGGTAGCCTAGTTTATGCAGTACCCTGCAACCCGTAGGGGTGAGGACAAGGCGAGTGAGTTGCTGGACCCGCTCTGCTTCAAGGAGCTCAGAAAGGGAATTGTGGATACCTAATTGCAGAAGGCGAGCAGTAGGCGTGAAGACAGGGAGGACGAGAGCGATTTTGTATAATTTTCTGATCAGGGCGTCTAATTTGGCATGTTCCTTTGGTTTGAGGTTGATGTAGGAAGTACCATATTTAATGCGGCTGATCAGTAGGGCTTGAACAAGACGGCAGGTGTCTGGTTCTTTTAGGCCATTGCGCTGGATTCAGATTCTTCTGATTAGATGTGTGAGTTGGGTGACTGTGACATGAAGTTGTGAGAGAATCGCCGCCCCAGAGCCATGTGCGTGGAACGCCACACCAAGTATACGGAGTGCGGGCACTTAGGTAACGGGAGTAGAATCGATTGTGACTGACGGGTCCAGAGTGGGGTTTGGAAGACGGCATCGGGTGCCGGCTCGAAGAATGAGGAGCGCGGATTTATGTGGTGCACATGTCAGACCACGCACTTGCAGGTACCTGACTGTGCTATCAACGGCTTTCTGGAGAATGTCTTGTTGATCTCCGGGGATGCTGCCTTAGTCTAGAACATGATGAATCCGCATAGAAAGCGTGCTGAAGGTTGAGGATCGCAGAAAGCTGGGCTGGCAGTAGAAGACGGGCTATGTTAAAAAGGAGTGGGGAGACTACAAAATCCTGTGGTGTTGCTTTAGGCGGAGTCGGGAAAGGGTCCGACTGGAGGGGGCCAATACGAAGCGTTGCTGTGCGGTTCTTGAGAAAGGCCCGGACGAAGTTGTATGTGGCCTCCCCTCAATTTGTTGTTTTGAGACCTTGGAGCATTTCTTCATGCGTGACATTATCAAGCGCCTCTTGTACATCTAATAAAAGTATGGAACAAGGGGTGCGTTTTGCCTAAATGTTCGATAATTTGCTCTCGAGGTTGTAAAGCAGATCTTCGGTACACAAGTGTGCTCGCAATCCAAACATGGTATGAGTATAGAGGTCATTGTACTCCAGAAATGCCGTCAGTGGGGAGTGAACGAGGTGCTCGAATAGTTTACCGAGGCACGATGTGAGGGAAATAGAGTGAACGTTGTCAATAGAGATTCGTTTGTGCGATTTCGGGATAAGGGTGATGTCTTTGTGGCGCCACTGATGAGGAAGGGTGCCGGCTGCCCAGTGCTTGTTTAAGAAGGCAAGGAGGGAGTTGAGGGTGTCTTCGTAGAGAGTCCGTAGTGTCTTGTTGGTTATTCGATCTTTTCCGGGGGTGGTATTGCGCGTGATGCGGGCGAGGGCCTCCTTCAATTCTTGTATCGAGAACTGGCATCAAGCGCAGGGTTCGGTGCACCCATGTAGTCGTTGGATCGAGGAGGTTGCGGGATTTTCGGGGGACGAAAAAAAATCGTACGAAGGACGTCTAGAAGGTGGGCAGAGGGATGGGGGTAGTTATCAATCACACGTTTAATTTGGTGATACGTGGCAGTCTTGGAGTGTTTTGAGCCCAGCAAATGTCTCAGACTACGCAACGCACGCTTTGTGCTAAGCGTACCCTGCAGCTCGGTCGCAGAATGAGCGACAATTTTGGGTTTGTAGGGTTCAAGCGTATTCCGCGGCACGCTGGGTGACTTCAGCGATGCGGCGCTTTAGCTAGCGATTATGCTGGCGCATGTTCCAGCGGTTTACTGAGCCTTGTCTGGCTGTACACAAATGTGCGAGATGGGCGTCCACAGAGGGATTGGCAGTAGTCAGGGTGACAACTATTGTGTACTTCGTGACCCAGGGACAGAAGATGCGATGTCCATTCTTCTAGGTCTGTGATGTCATCCTGGCAGGGAGGTGGGAGCCTTGCGGAACGAGGACCAATCGGTGAGACTAGCGCGACCGATTTTACGCTTGGCAGGAAGGCGGCGAGTAGTGAGCGCCAGAATTATGATGGTTACTGCCCAAAGCCTCTGGTAGTCTCGGCCACTCAAAGTGAGGGGCATTTAGAGCGAAAGTCAAGTCCGGGTTGGTGTCGTGTCAAACTCTGTTCCCTATACGGGTTGGCAGGGCTAAGTCGTTGCACAGCTTGAATGCGTGGTGCTGCGTTGCGTGAAAGAGGGCAGTGCCCTTCCTTGTGGCTTGGTTATAACCCCATCAGTGGTGGGGGTTGTTGGAAACCTCAGGCATAAAAAGAGGGTTATAGCCGGATTTTCGTTTAGCCATCAGGAGGAGGGGGTCGATATCCTTAAGGCGCGTGTTGCGGGGAACTGTACACGTTTGAGAAAGAGGCTGTGTAACTCGGGTGCGTGGAGAGAATCTCCACAAAAGTGGGGTTAATGAATGAAGGGATATCAGGCTGTTGCGCCGTGAACGTTTGAGAGGCGAACACTTCTGTGCATGAGAGGGATCCTGGAGAACATTCGAAGCCACGAAGCGTTGAGGTGGGCGTATTGGTTCCCTGGAGGGCTATAACGTCTGGGGGGAGATTGGCATATGTACTGATTTAGCTGGGCGTTTTAGCTGTTAAAAACAGGCAATTCAATTGATAGATGGTAATCGCGGAGGGGTCAGTCATCATCGGACGGGAGGGGGGGGTGGCGGCGGCTATCTGGGCATCGGAATGCTTAGATATCTTCGGCTTCTTCGGTTACGAAGTCCTGTCGCCTTCCATGGCATCAAGGCGCTGAAGAATAGCCTGGGTAAGGTTGGATGGGCTCGCCTGTTTCTAGAGCGGTCATGCGCAGGATGAGGGAGTCAGTGAGCCGAACGAGAGTCTGCGCAGTGTCGGTAATGGTTTTGTTGAGAGCAACCAAGGCATCAGCGATTTTTTTCGACAAGCCACACGATTTGCATACAAATCTTTTGGTTAATGAGGGTGTCGCCTGCTACGTCAGAAAGGGAGGGTGGAGATGGGGGAAGGGACGCAGTCTCGGGGTTGAGGTACCATTTTCGGGGCTTGTTGGGAGATGTGGGTTACGTTTTCGAGCGCTTCAATACGCTGTAGCATGGCGGCGTTTTGCTCTTTTATTTCGGCTAGAACTTGTGTTATTGCGGGCGGGGAAGGCGGATGTGTATGTTGAGAGGCGGTGCAGGTCACCTGGGGAGAAGAGAGAAGGACTGAGCAGCAGGGTAGCGCGAGAAAACAGCTGACCAGCTCACCTGTCGGGGGTCGAAGTCCATTCACGGCGGCTTCCACATCATGGGGTACCATCACCACCTGCGCTTCCGTTAGCGTCACTCTGCTCTGTTGGACTGGTCCTTGCGTAACCCAACCAAGCTTTGTTTGAACAGCCGTAAGCTTGTCTCAAACTCAATTTGATGTCCTCGTAAAGAAGTCCCTGTAATATTCCGATCCTATCAGAATGCGGAGCGATTGAAATTCTGTGTGTATCTTACTATCATCTGCGATCTTCATGCTCATCGCTTGCATTTTTTGACATAACTCTTTACTTGGGCTAGGTAGTCTGTTTCGAGATATCACCTCAACCTTCACCACTTCGATGACAATTGCGTCGCTTTCCCCCTCTATCACTGCAACCTGCACCACTTCCGTCACCTTAACCTTTCTATCTCCACCCCGAAGGAGCCTATCACCAGGTTTTCTTTTCACAGTACATTTGCTCCAATCTTTTCTGCAAGCTGGACTTCGACGTCCGACAGGTGATCTGGTCAGCTGTTGTCTCGCGCTCCCCTGCTGCTCACCTCCTTCCCTCCTCTCCCCACGCGACCTGCACCAGCGTCTCTAAAACATACTTCCGCCTTCCCCGCTCGCAATAAAACAACTTCTAGCCCAAATGAGTCTCTCGCTTCTGCTATAGAGCAACAGTCTGGCATAATCACCTCCTGTTCCTCGGCCGAATCAAGCCACTGCCGTCTGCAAGAGTACACTAGTGTTTCCATCTTGGTCTTCTCCATTCACTGCGTGCATAGTACAAGCCGTGCTGATTCCAAGCGATCTCAGACCCCGACCGAAGTGGTTCGAGGGACCTACCACATCGCCCCTCATGGCTGCTTGTTTTCAAGCTCCAAGCGTATGTTCCGCCGTCGGGATAAGCCACGTCACGTGGACGCTTATACCCTTCAAGTAACCGATGGGTATTCGGCGGCACAGGATTGGAACCTGGGACCCTCCCGCTTACGAGGCGAGTGATTTACCACTGGACAGCCGCTGTCGGTAAGCGTTACGACCCCTTCCAAGGGGGCTTTTCTCAGCAAAGTCAAGTAACTTTCCAAGCACAAGATCCCCAGTTCAGGTGGCGCTTGTACCAATTTTACTTGTTCGTGCCCTGGGGTACCCATGTACCTACCACTTTCTCGTACCCCATGGTTCAAACCACCGTGTGTTACAGTTACCAGTACACTAGATCCCCGTAGAGAGGTCGCCTGTACCCTTTTCTATTTTAGTGGATGACCAGCTGCTCCACATAAACCTACCACGTGTGCCGCAGTGGTAGTGCGCTCTCAAACCCTTGCTCCCCTGCCGAGAACCGGGGGCAATTGTACCCTTTTAACTGGAGTATGCCCAGCGGTCCCCGACCCCGCCCGAAATGGTTCGTTGGACCTACCACATGCCCTCTCCCCTCATGGCTGCTTGTGGGAAAGCTCCAAGTGTTTGTTCCATCATTGAGACAAGGTACGGTACGGCGACGCCTGTACGCTTTTAGCGACAGTGATTGGCGAGTGGGAAAACACTCGTCTCGTAAGCGGGAGATACGAGTTTCGATTCCTGGGCCATCGGATACCCACTGGCTTTGTTGAAGGGTACAAGCGTCCCCGTTAAGCTGGATGAGAGGTAAAATGTCAGCTTCCTTTTCTGGGAGTCACCAGTTCGAATCTCCAAGTTGGCGTTCGCTTTTTAATATTGCCTTTAGCGCTTTTCAGAACTCAAAACGAATATTTCAATACACAAACGGCCCTGACTCAAGCAGAATTGTCCAACCACGTACAAACTGAGAAGGAAGCTCCCTCACGGTGTCTGTTTACTGAACGCCACCGTTGATTTTGGCATGGAGGCCCGGTTAGCCAACCCAAGAATGAAGCTCCTTAACTATACTCGGGGACAACTTTCTGTGGCAATGGAGATAAAGCTACGGGAAGGGAGGCGAAGTGGCCAGCCGAACCAGGTCATTTCACTGCGCTGTTGGAAGTAGTTCTACAAACATTATGCAATGCGCATAACATTTGCAATTCAAAAACATATTTCTTTTTTCTAGCCTTGAATTGACAATGCAAATAAATCGCCAGAATATAAGCGGCAATAGGCGTCACTTTTCTAAATTTTCGGTTTTGTTTGGTTGCGGAAATTACCACTGGTGGCACGACGGTTCTCTTCAGAAAAAAAATGGCGTCTTCATTGACAGCAGCTACTTTTCCGTCCGATAGCCCGCCAGTTAATTGGCCTCAAATGATTTTTAAAAAGCTTCACAACCAAAAGCTGTCAAACCAGACCAAGCAAGTTTTCTTCAACAGTACGCCCAAGTGAGTATGACGCAACCAGGACTCTCCGTCGCTTCCGCATTTCGTTCGGTTAGCAAGCTTACCGGCGTAAGCGAGCGTACGGTCGCACGGCTCAAGAATGAGGTTTGCGTGGCACCCCCGAAGTCCCCAAAGCGCAAAAGGCTTCGTTTGACGGCTGATGAAGATGATCGTTGGATTTTTTGGGCGCAAGGCCACATGGGGCAAAGAGCGCGAAACAAAAGTATCTAAAAAAATTAGGGGCTACTAAACCCAGAATAACAATAAAATCAATTAATGGCAATGATGATGGCTGGTGTAAAGTGCCAGATTTGATTATGCGTGATAGGAAATAAGGTTTAAAAACTTAACGTCTGACAAATACTCAAACACACGTTTCACGGAAAACTTGGTCATCGTCACCTAGAAGCAGCGATGGATGTAGGGGAATATGTTGTCTGTAGAGTTCTCTGAAGTGTTTGTGTCGTGTTGTGTGAAGTGCCTTCCATGTGATTAGTATGTGCACTACGGATAGGGCCTCTCCGCACCTGCTGCACTGGGGTCTAGAAGATCACGTCAACACATACGACTGCTTCGCATGGGTGTGCCCTATCCGCAGCCTACCCAAGGCGACTTCTGTGTGTCTGTTGCGTGTGTCAGTGGTGTATGGTCCCAAGCGTGGTTTTATAACGTGTAACTTGTTATCTGTCTGTTCACTGCAGTGTGTTTGCCATGTTCTACGCAAGTGTTGTCTTATGTGTGGCTTGAGGTCTGTATATGGTACGGTTGTTACGTCTACAGTGTTCCTGAGTGCAGCAGCAGCGGACCTCTCGTCTCCCAACTCGTTCCCAGCGATCCCAGCGTGTCCTGGGACCCTGCAGAGGAGCAGCTGATGCTTCTGCGCATACACAGACATGATAGTATTAAATACAAGATTAACTACGTGGTTTTTGGGGGGTGTATGCGATGACAGTGCGCGAACAACACTCAAAGAATCTGTGTAGATGATAGACTTCGGAATTTGATTTTCAAGTATGTGTCGTACAATCAGTAAAATTCCATACGCTTCTGCTTGAAAAAATGTTGTGTGGATGCTCATGGTTCTCGCTGCACTAAAATTGGGACCATGAGCTGCGCAGGAGACCATACTGGAGGTTTTAGACGCGTCACTGTAAAATTCTGCAAGTGGGTATTTAAACTGCTGAGACCGAAAGTGCGTCAATATTGCAGCTCGCGGTACCCGATTTTGTCAGTTATATAAAAGAAAGGTCAGAAGACACAGGACGAACTTTCCAAGGAGGTAAAATGTCTGAAAAGGATGATCTGTACACCTCTAAAAACGAAGCGCTCAGATCCGCGGCTCGCTCTCCTCACTTAAGTGAAAAGGACAGAGGAACGGATGGGCGATTTACAAAAAGCACAGATGTGGATGTGTCGTTAAAGACAGGATAAAAGGATGGTTATTCAGTGATGAAATTTTAAAAGCATAAAGTAAGTCCATGTACTGTCCATTGGTTCTCAAGGGTCCACTTATTCTACTCAACATACAGACTCTCGACATCGCTAGTGCGAAAAGCACCCGATGCAAGCCGTAGCCCCAAATGCACCACTGGGTCAAGCATTCGCAACGCTGTTTTACTCGCCGACCCATATACCACACTGCCATAGTATAAACGAGACCCAACCAAAGAAGTGTAGAGCCGTAGTAGGAGTTCTTTGTCGGAAGCATACGACTGGTGGGAGAGAACCTTCAAAATATTCATTGTTTTCAGACATTTACGGTTAAGTTACTTCATGTGTGGAATGAATGTGAGTTTGTGGTCAAACACAACACCTAAATACTTGTGCTGCTTGTTCAGAGGAAGCGAAACGCCATTAAGGAGTAATCTCTGGGTCCTGTAGGATCCCGCGCTTCCTGGAGAACACAACGCACGAGCTTTTTGCTGGATTCAATTTAACCCATTCTTGTCTGCCCAGCCGGCAAGCTTTTTGACACCAAGCTGGACTTGACGTTCGCATATTGACATATTACATAATTTAAAGACATTTGCACGTCGTCTACATACACAAAATAAGGGATTGTTGGTGGCAGTGCCTTTCCAAGAGAGTTCATCTTTACTATGAAGAGAGTACAACTCAACACGCAACCTTGCGGCACGCCATTTTGTTGGACGTGAACCTTTGAAAGTGCACAACCAACTCTTACTCTGAACGTTCTCTCTGACAAATAACTAACAAGGGTGTTCAACATGTTACCCGAAACACCGAATGACTTGAGGTCACTAAGGATCCCATAAGGCCAAGCGGTGTCGAATGCCTTCTCGAGGTCGAAAAAGACAGTTAAACACTACTGCTTATGCACGAAGGCATCCTTGATGTATGAGTCAAGTGCAACAAGTTGATCGTTCGTCGATCGCCCCACCCTAATGCCTGCCTGGCAGCTCTCGAGAAGACCATTGTACTCGAGGAAGTACACGAGCCAGTCTACACAGTGCAAGCAAAAACGGGAGCTTGACAAATTCACTTCAGTGTCCCTTTAACAGGAATAGATGCACGGCTAAGAGCAATCTCAGGGTCCGCATTAAGCCCGCGCTTGCGGGAGAACAGAACACAAGTACTTTTGCCTGGGTTCAGTTTAAAACCGTTAAGGTCCGCCCATCCTCAAGCTTCTTAACACCGAGCTGTACTTGACGTTCGCAAATTGACAGGTTACAGGATTTAAAAGATATTTGAACATTGTCTCAATAGATGGAACAGAAAATGGTTGGTAGCAATGCCTTTCGGAGGGAGTTCATCTTAACTATAAAGCAATGTGCAGCTAAGAACTCCTCCTTGCGGCACACCATTTTCCTCCTGCACATGTATACCAGACAGAGATGACCCAACCTTAACACGAAATGTCCTCGTGGACATGTAGCTAGAAATGGTATTTAACATGTTACCTGACACACCGAAGGACTTTAGGTCGCTAAGGATGCCATATCGCCAGGCTGTGTCATAAGCCTTTTCAAGATCAAAGAATACCATAAGGACGAACTGCTTATAGGCAAATGCATATTTTATGAAGGATTCCAACGCAACAAGATGATCGTTGGTGGATCGCCCCACCCTAAAGCCTGCCTGGCAGCTCTCGAGAAGACCGTTGTACTCAAGGAAGTACGCGAGCCTGCTATTTATCAGCTTCTCCAGCAGCTTGCACAGGCAGCTTGTTAGAGCGATGGGACGATAACTGGCCGGGAGAGGAAGGGTCATAAGCCTTTTCAAGATCAAAGAATACCATAAGGCCGAACTGCTTATAGGCAATTGCATATTTTATGAAGGATTCCAACGCAACAAGTTCATCGTTGGTAGGTCGCCCCACCCTAAAGCCTGCCTGGCAGCTCTCGAGAAGACCGTTGTACTCAAGGAAGTACACGAGCCTGCTATTTATCATCTTCTCGAGCAGCTTGAACAGGCAGCTTGTTAGAGCGATGGGACGATAACTGGCGGGAGAGGAAGGGTCCTTCCCTTCCTTCAGGAACGCCACTACTATGGCCTCCCTTCAAAAGTGTGGAATCGGCCCTGAAAGCCATGTTTTATTATATAGATGTAGAAGTGCGTCAAGTGTGTCTGGGTGTAGGTGTTGTATCATTGTATATGTAATGTTGTCTGGGCCCGGAGCTGAGGGTTTACACGTGCTCAGAGCAGCCCTGAGCTCATGTAGTGAAAACAGGGAGTTGTAAGAAGTATGTGATTTGTTGTCGTGTAGGGACTTCTTTTCACTAGAGTCTTTATACTTCAGGAAAGTGTTCGTATAGTGTGCTGAACTGGACACGTGTTGGAAGTGTTGTGCGAGTGTGTCAGCCAGGTCTTCTAGTGTGCCCCTGTTGTACTGATCAGGAGCAGGCTGTGTGTCTGTTGTCCTTTGAGTTTGCGTATACGTGTCCATACCTCTCGTGTGTCTGTGTATGAGTTTATAGATGTTATGAATGAGCGTCAACCATCTCTTTTTGCCTCACTGCGCACACGTTTTCCGTATGCCTTGGCCCGTTTTGAAGCAGAGAAGGTTTCACAACGTGGAGTACCGACGGAGGATACCCCACGCCTTGTTCTGGGCCTCTCGCGCCCGCCTACAGTCCTCATTCCACCACGGCCTCCGCTGGTTGCGAGGGGCACCAGAGGCATGGGGAATGGACTTTTCGGCGGCGTCGAGGATGTGCGCCGTGAGCAGTTGAGTAGCTTCTTCAACGTGTAGGTGTCCTATGGATGTGTGGTGTAGTTTGGATGTATCTGTATATGTATTCTAGTTAGCTCTTGCTTCATTAAACCTTTTATGGGAAGATGATCTGCTCGGGCCTGTACCTTTATACGTTAATGAAGTGGGGAAATGGCCACTACCATATGGGTCCGTGCCCACACCCCCCTCAAGACATGGAAAGAGAATTGCAGAACCAATAGCCAGGTCAAGATGTGAGTATGTGTTGTTACCTATGCTATGGTATGTTGGCTGTTTATTGTTGAAAAGGCATGCTCCTGAAGATGAAAGCAATTTCTCTATCAGGCGACCTCGGGCATCCGTTCTGGAGGAGCCCAAAAGAGAGTGGTGTGCATTAAGGTCGTCTGTTAGAATGTACGGTTAGGCAGCTGGTCCAACAGCGCCTCCAAGTCAGAGCTCGAACGTACATAATAGGACGAATGTAAATAGAGAATACCGTTACCAACCTATTAAAAATTATTGTGCGGATGGCTACAGCCTCGAGGACGGTATTCAAGGTGACAGGATGGCATGCTAAGGATTTTCGGGCGATTATAGCCACACCGCCAGAACAGTCTGTGCAGCCATCCCTGTCCTTTCTGTATACCTCGTAACTATTCAAGAAATTTTCGTGTTTGGAATTCAGATGTGTTTTCCTCGACACACATTACACATGGCTGATTGGCATGCAGAATCTCATAAACGTCGTCAAGATTACTCAGAAGGCCTCTGCAGTTCCATTGAACGATATTTTGTCTTCCCATTATGATGTGTTAGAGTACTGGAGTGTGTATGTGTATGTGTCGTCTTTCGGGGCTGTGACTCTTGGATTGGGCTTTTAGGGCCTTTCTGTAGGCTTGGACGTCGGAGGCCGCTCCTTGCGCTGCGTTGCAGGCAAGAACGGCTTGACGTCCATCTCGTCGTCCGATGTCCTGGGTGTGCCCGTCGAACCGGGCCCCCCGTACTTGGTCCCCCTTCGGGGGCCCTTCGTTTCAGCCGCCACCGCCGCGGGTGTCGGGGGCACCAGGAGTGGCACGGGCGGTGCGGTGGCGGTGGGAACCGGTGCGGGGCCCGTGGTGTCCATCCCCCCGGCACCCTCCAACGCACTGGAGTACGGGCAGGCAGGGACGGGAGCTGCACCGGTCCCGACGGAAGAGGTTGCTACCACAACCGCTGCTGGCTCAGCCAGCGGTGCGGAGGCGGGTTGGGCTGCCAGAGGCAACCCAGGGGGGGGGGTGCGGGCGGGACCAAGTCCGACTCGCGGTACTGGGTCCCCGCAGCTCGCCCCGGCGAGCTGCGTTGGCGTACCTCCTCAGGGGGAAAGAGGCGAACATCATTCGCGCCTCTGGGATGGTGATGTTTTCGTTGACTTTCAAGGCAGTGATCTGTTTTTCGTGTTTGAACCTTTCACAGCTCCTAGAATAGGCAGCGTGTGGTCCCTGGCAGTACACACAGGTGAAGTTCTCGGATTTACAATTGTCAGTAGATGATCATGTGCTGCGCATTTTGCGCACGTCAATTTACCACGACAACAGGTTGTGCCGTGCCCAAACCACTGACACTTGAAACAGCGGCGTGGGTTCGGCACGTAGGGTCGGATTGGACATCTCAAAAACCTGCGTTGACCGACTCAGCAAGGTTTGAGCGGTAAAGTGTCAAGATTATGTGCTTGGTTGGACTTATTTCAATTTCATCATTTCAGCGTATGGTGATTCGCCTAAATGCTGTCACGCCCTGATCTCGGAGGCCCTCGAGCAGATCTGCTTCAGTCTCATTCATTTGATCCCGATCAGAGATCACGTCCTGGCAGCTATTGAGGCTGCGATGGGGCGTGATCTTGATGTCAGCATCTACCATGCGCGTTTGCTTGAGGAGGTTAGAGGATTGTTGTTTGTTTTCTACTTCTACCAAAACTTCTCCCGTTGTGAGTTCCTTAGCCTTTTAGGACTTTCCGATAAGGCTTTCAAGAAACTTGGAGATTAGAAACACAGACTGGGAAGTGATGGGCTTTGTCTTGTCGGGAGATTCCATGATCAAAAACCGCGAGAAATTATCAGGCTTTGGGAGAGAGATTGATTGCAAAGGAGGAAAAAAAACTTCGGTGCGGCCCCTTTTTGAGGGCCGACCACGTTTGGGGGGGTTAAAAAATGCCATATATCATAGTATAGAAGCTGGGGACGGGGGTACTTTCTTCTTTGACTTTACCCTCATGGTCAAAGAGGTCCCAGAGCTCCCTGCCTGGTGAACAGACAGGGAGCCCATCCGCCGGAGCTTGACCTGGGCTCCGACGGCTACCGTTTGAGGTTTCTACGCTTCACCTTGAAACCCATTACCACGGTCGGTTTCAGCGTGAGTGTGGGGGCTCGGGGTCCGCGTTGTCGCCAACACCGTCACCAAGATTACTCAAGGTGCCCCATGCAGGGTCATTTGTCGGTTGGGAAACCGCCTGCATTTACAGGAAAGACCAGAGTACAGCGGTACGACACCTTCACCCTTGCCGCTCCCCGACGGAAAGTGCATCAGTACCTCATTTGCAACGAGTCGCCAACTGCAGAAATGATCCTCAGCGATGTGACCAGCCACCCCGACGTGGGTCTGCCGAAGCTGAGTATCAGAACGATGCGTCTGCTTCTGAAAGACATTGGATTTTCTTTTCTGAAGCGAAAACGTAGCTCTGCGCTTCTGGAAAGGGATGATATCATCGTGTGGCAGCGGAAATATCTGCGGACCCTTCGAGAAACGCGAAAGCAGAAACGGTACTTGGTTACTGTTTGGATTTAGCGGATAGATAGATAAATGTCAATTCAGGCGATTAAAATAAAAATTTTGTATGTCACATTATTTGACAGTTGGAATGTAACAAGAGAAATTAACGATGGAAGTTCTCGTACAGCCAAACATTTTATTGCTGAGAGTTACTTATCAACACTGCTCGGCATGCATACTGGCGTTCACTTTATTTTTTTCATGGCGTGTTTCTGTATCCCTGCCTCTTATTCGTACTTTGCATGCTATTCTGGTTCAGCAAGTGAAGGAACAAGTATGCATTGACATGTTATAATAATATATGGATAGCACTCACTGACTGGATTTCGTTAGTTATGTGGGTGGTGTAGATTCTGCGAACTTTTTTATTTAGGGGCTTTTAAACATACCTGCCTGTGTAGTAGAATAAATTTAGGTGCAAGCAATAAATGCCTTCTCTGTCTTTACTAACCCTTCTCCCCAAAGAAAAACTTACACGTATTCCTTTCATTTTCGCAGATATATATACTACCTCGACGAGACTTAGGTCAATGCTGGGCACACCAGAACACGCTATGGGAGGACACCACTGTGTCATCCCGTGAAGATGCCTGTCACAATGGTCTAACTACTGGACTTCGTGCACCAAGTGGCAAAGGTGGTCGGCTCTTTGTTATTCATGCTGGAAGTGAGAAGGGTTTTGTGGACTGGGCATGTCTCATTTTTTGTGCGTCAAACAGTGCTTCCACTGACTACCACAGTGAATTGGATGGCCCACACTTTGAGAAAGGGTTCGCAGAACAAATTCTATTCAACATTGAACCACACAGTGTTATTGTCATGGACAATGCTCCATACCACAGTGTTAGGACCGAAAAGCTGCCCTCGACATCGTGGAGCAAGGCCGACATTCAATCATTGGTTGACTGCAAAAACAAATCCCGTGATGTGATAACCAGTTGACCCCCGAGCTCCTTTGGCTGGTTAATGAGAACAAACAAGTTTTTTGGATACCGGATTGAAGCCCTGGCTAGAGTTGCTGGTCATGAGATTGTTCGGCTTCCTCTTTACCACTGTGAATTCATACCAATTAAATGGTATGAAGCCAGGTTAAGGGGTATTAGCTGCCAACAACACTTCATACACTCACGGTCAAGTTGAACGACTACTCAACGAGGCCATCGCCCTCCTGACTCGCGAAAACTGGGTCCGGACTGCGCTCACTTGAAGCGTCTTGAGAAAGAGGCCTGGGAGCGGGATGGTGCAATCGACACCTGAATCGACAATGTCGTGATTCCGCTAGGTTCCGACTGCCAGCAGCTCTAGTGACTGCAGTGACAGCGAAATGAGCGGCCTAGAGGAACTGTGATGAAACCGGTGTGTGCTGACTTATGTGGTGCTGGTCATGTGTGGCGATTAACAAGGTGCTTTGTTTACGGTTCTGGTGACCGGGAGCTTGAAAGTACGCTCAGTTGGTGCTGCCTTTGTGTGGCAACTTACAGAGCCCCCCCGTTGAACTTTCCGATGCCCAGGATCTTGGAAGCATGCTTTGTTGTTTATGCGGTGCTAGCCTTGTGTGGCAAGTGACGAGGTACTTTTTCCTTTCTTGGGGCCAGAAGCTTGGAAGTACACTCTGTTGGTTTATGTGGTGCTGCTTGTGTGCAACAACTTACAAGACACTTTGTTTGCCTTTCAGATGGCCCGCAACTTATGAGTTAGCTGCTCGTACAGTGCTGAATTTGTGCAGCACCAGGCAATCATTAGGAGTGCTTGTTGTAAGTACGCGAATTAGTCTTCAGGTGTCGGCTTGTGGGTGGCAGCTAAGATGCACTTGCTGTACCTTTGTCATGCATAAAATGAAACCTTACGACGAACGCTGGTAGCAAGGCCGTGAGGAGTGGCACGTCACGTATCCTGTTTCACCCACAAGAAATGCAATGGGAAAATTGGATTACAAACCAAGAGGTTGTAAACAGCATCTGCAAATAGCAGTTACCTCTTCATGAAATGACAAGACTGGCAGAATTATTTTACAAGAACTGCGAGATGGTAGTGATGTCCAGAAATGCATTGTTGAGTTGTCTATCATTTGAAAAAAAAAATATACTACCATCAGTTGCACTTTGTAAGTGAGGTAATCATTTGTACTCACTTGCTCATGTTTTATTGGTCTTTTCGACTGCAGACGGTATATTGCTGAAGTAAAGACCACTTCGGACTCAAATAATTTCTTTTAAATGCGTATTTACAGGGTTAAATGGTAAGCAGTAAAACGAATCGTCAATGCCTCACTTTCAAATGTCGAAACGCTCTGGGCTTCCCTGCTACCAGCCTTAGCTTTTGTAAAAATACTAGCTTCCCGAGGCCCTGGGATATGAGGTCGAACACCCGAAAGGTAACGGCACGCTCTCATGAAATAGAAGTTACAGAAATGTTCACTGCCATGGGGTTGGGCAGTGTCACTTTGTCATGTTTCTGGCGCAATGTCTGGTACGTCTATGTTGTTCTCAGAGTTATCATGAAGAAATTACTGTACACCGTACTCAGTGACTGCGTATAACTGCTAACAGAGCCATAAATAATTGTTTGGAAATACGTGGCTGCGTAACTTTGAGGCTCAAGCAGGCTTGAAAGATGGGACCACGGTTTTAAATGTTTACTCCTTTTGGCTTGTGTTCGTGTGCACATTTGTGGTTGTTTGACTACTTGGAGTGGTTTCCCGATTTTTTCCAGCTTATTATGCAGGAAAGAAATAAATGATTCAAAACACATTCTTTATTCTGCTTCAATTTTTCACGTAGCACAACTTATTCCTGCTGACTAATGCTCACGGTGTACCGATGTCAAACGGTTTGCAATTGGCGGTGGCAGTCCTGAGTGTCGGAGTTTTTCTGCTGGTTCTGGAATTGTGTGTGCACATCCTGGCCATAGCCACACAATTGTACATTTTTGCGAAATGTTGGAGCACTTTAGCGATGGTGGGGTGTCACGTCGCCGCCAAATGAAAATTGGCTGAATTGGACGGGCAGGACCATCACTGGTGAAACCACGTGTTAGGCTTGGGAACAAGTAAGAGCTAGGTGAGGCCAGCATCAAATATACAGTCATGAATACCAGTCAGCTATTTTTTAATGTAGAGCCAGCCAAGCTCTCAGAACATTGATTGTAAGTGACAAAGAAAAGAGGCTGTTGCAGCCAATTGGAATGTTGATGAAAAGTTAGCGGCTACACGCAGCCAACGCGAATTCTATTGCTTGGTTTGGAAGCCGAATTGAAATTTTGCTGACAGGCTCAGTTGCGGTGTTCTGGCTACGGTGCTTTTTGCGGCAAGTGAGCCAAGAAGTGTGCGAGTGATCACAAATTAAAAATGGAAAGGGGTGGCTTAACCACCAATCTGAGAACGGCTCGATATACTGGCGTTTGGCTAAGTTAGCTAATGGAATGTACTTTACGATAGTCTGTGACCACATTACTAGAAAAATGTTCAGTGACCAATTGTTTTTAAACTTTACGACCAGCGCTAACTGTGAAGGTGTTTAGACAGCGTTACGTTTTTTTATCCGTCCAAGTGCTGAAACCCCTTTATGCGGTAAATAGGCAACTTAGCCAGTGCAGTACGACTGCTATCCTAAGGTATGAAACCTGCGCCACGTAGTATGGCGAGACATGCCCGAAAGCCTGCATGATGTTTATCAAAGATTGGAATAGGAAGGCGTGGGGATTAAGCGCACGATTCATGAGTTCTGCAGCGCGAGCTTCCCCTATACGCTTTCCGAGTTGCGGGTCACCAAAACTTCTTAGGGCCTGCCGAATTCAGCAATATCCAAATCGGATTTCACTTCGCGCCGTAGTGTGCGCGTCCTGCCCTAACGGTATAGCCAGCCTGCGCTATGTAAGCACGCTACACGTGCCCATTGTGCTGCCCAGTTTTCGGCTAAAGAAGAGTTTAAATATCAGTGCCTGCCCTCAAAACTGCAGCGCTGACAAAGTGGACGGCGTTTCTGGGCGGTTCCGAGTTCGACGGTACCATCCACGCTATAATATATTAGGTCGGTCCGAGTTCGCCAGTAAACGTAGAGAAGGAGACGTCAATATGCCTGCATGATTGGTGATTGCGGTTCAGCGCACTCAACCAAAGAGCTCCTGCGAAGAAACGAACTGTAGCAAAAGCCGTATCCGTCACGCCGAAACCGAAACCGGAAACTAGTTTACTGGGAACTACTTTGGCGCAGTAACACAAGGCAGTTCGCCCCCCCCCCCTCCCGCGTAGCTTTGTCTCCATTGCCACAGAAAGTTGTCCCGTAGTATAAGTATGTTAACAGAGCGCCACCGTTTATCTTTAGGCATGGAGGTTCTGTTAGCCATAGCGAGGGCAACCTAGCCGCAGCACAGCAGCGGGCGCGGTGTCTTTACATTTTGTACGTCAAGCCCCACGAAGAGATGGCATTCTGTTATGGCAGATTTCCCCCCTTATGAAATTATTCGTTGAACATTGCTTCATGTATTCTGGAATTTTAGCAAAGCTTGCCGTGAAGGACGTAAAAAAAAGAAGGAATAAACGGTGTACTTCCTTTGGAGTTCTCAGGTTCGACCGAAGGACAGAGCTGTGTCACACCAGACGGCTTCTGCACCATAGATAATGCGGCGCAATCAGACACTGCTCTCTGTCACCACAGATTGCTGTACGCAATGCTGCACGGAGAAACTTTCCAATTCTGAAATGTATTTCTTCGCAGCGAATACTGCAGGCAAGCGTAAAGAAAGTGCATATGCTACGAAAATCATGCTGTAGAGCAGGTGAAAGATATACAAATGATAACTGTAGATGATAGTCGGACAGCATACCGTCTGGTCAGGTGGGGTAACTTACAAGGCCAAAAAATGAATGCAAAGAATGAACGCTAAGATTGTGCCAAAAAGCATGGGATGAAGCGTGTAAAGAAAAAAAACAGTAATGACGCTAGACACTTACTTACTAGTCATTTAGTCTGTTTCCAGTCACGCAAGATGCTTCTATGATTACACATAATGAAATGAAATTATGGACATCATAATGTCACCACAGGTTGCATTACACAAAGCTGCACAGGGGAGGTTATCAATACTCTTGTGGGGTAACAATTATGCAGGTGGGCGCAAGTGATTCGCATCTGCATTATTAAAGCCTGCTGTGCAGCAGGATGTTTGTCTACTGTAATAGTACTCTGTTTAAAAAAAACAGTGTGCCTGATGAGCCCTTGTTGTAATCGGATGTTTTTGTAACTACCCCCAGCACGTGTGGGTTCAGAATTCCAAGATTTGCTTGCAATTCTCAGTTATAGAAAAGTCGCCGCAGCGATTATCAGGAAGCACAAAGCAGCTAATTTTTTCCAGTGACAACACACTTATGCAAGGGGAGGTGGGAGCTGCGAAGCATTTTTAGACCTTGATGTTATCCTTTCACAGGCCAAAATTAAGGTGCTTGCACGTACTTCAAGGTCTTTTTCTGACAATTCCTACCCATTTTATACGAGAAACATGTGCTAGTCATTAATCAACCCTTAGTTGAAGCTTTTTAAGAATATTGAGTGTATAATGTTTTTTTAAGGGGCACGTAGAGTTCTTTACAGTCATAATTCAGACCAGTGACACCGGTTCAAACAACACCATGACTGCCGAGAGCGCTCTCAGCTAATCGCTTACCGTGACGGCACCACACGCTGACGTGAAAGCAAAACTTACAGCATTTTGATAGGGTTGCACAGAAAAGGCTTTAGGCGCGTCAACCGCGCTTGACGAGCCCGGGTCGTTGCTACCGCGCCAAAAGAAGCCAAGTATATGGTTGGTATTCCGCTGCTCAAGTCGACAAGCCTTATGCGCAACTTAGAGACTTACCTTCTTTGCTTGCGGTACATGCTCGTGCATCAGTAGTCTGCGTCATCCGCCGATCACCTGAAGCCTGCACGATTAAGCGGCAGTGTCACATTTTCTGCGTATTTTTAAACGCAACCGGGAACGTACCTTTCCGTTGTGGCCCAAGTGCAGCATGGGGACAGTGTTTTCAGGTGTTCCTTTCACGCCGACAAAATGCTCACAGCGCAGGTGCGACCGAAGCAATGACCGTGAAGTCTTTCCAATTGACGGGAGGCAGTCGTAGCTCTCGTTAAGAGCGATGAAGCACGAACAAACGCACTTTCAACTGTTGCGAAGCGTGCTGTGCTGCAGACACACGATGGCACCCGCAACATTTCTCTTGCGCTGGTTGTTTGTGCAGCCGCGAAAGTGTGCCATGCTGGCAACTAGACGCCTCATGCGAATATGACGTGTTGTCGGCGAAACAAAAGAATACCCGAAAAAACTACTGCCGGCAGTCGTATATTACGCGGAAAAACGACGTCCAGGAAACGTTTGTCACGGCCCAGTCCAAAGACGGCAAGACTAAGAAAGTGCCCTCATCCTCAGGTGCCCCCTTTAGGTCGCTAGTTTGGGGGCTCACCCGTGAAAGGATGTGTAGTATTCGTGTCTGTGCTTTTCCCTTTCCCTTACATTTTTCTTAAAGATTATTTATGAGAAAAATACAACTGAACTTATATAATTTACATTCTACCATAGTTTCTATTTTAACGTGTTAGACTTGGCGATGCATTCGTAGATGTTTATAACATTGGTTTCTTCACTGCCGCGATAGACTCTAAAGGATAGCAGTATCTAGAAGAAGAAAAAAAAGGAATAATCAAGTTATTGTTACCTACAGAAATCGGTGATCGGAGCTGTTTATGATACGTGGGGTCAAATGCGTTTTCTATAGCTTTTATAAGCAGCCATTTACAACGGCTCCTCTCACACCCAATTCGGAAATTTTGAACGTAAAGCACTATAGTAAAAGACGCGGTAACGCAGTAGATAATGGCACAGTGCCTTCGAAGCAGCTCATCAGAGTTTCACACAGACTTAACAGCTTCTTTCCTAAGTAGTACTACATACTTCAAAGTACTCGCAGCATCACCAGGAGTGTATTAAGTCGTAAGCTAGTTGGCTGCATGACAGTTGAAGTTTGGACAGCCTAAAAAATTTAAAAACCGGAAGATGAGAACAGTTGTTTTTTATTTGCTGTTTTAATGCTACTCGACAACAAACGTGGCATAAGGATATTCACGGTCCACTATTATATGGATTTGGAAGTGTTTTGGCGCTTTTACACTTTGTTATTTTACCTTATTTTACAATAATGAACGCGTATTTTGCAGCCACAATATTTGCTGTGGCGACAAGAGACTCAACCACGTGAGTTTTCTCTTTACTCATTCTACCTAATGCTTTCCCATTATTTCACATCCAATCTGACAATATTGAACTAACTCTTGAATTGGCGCTGGACTGCTCCCATAAGCGCAACTACAAAAGAAAAAACATGACGAGGATGCTTACAGCTTTCCTAGGTTGTAAAAGAGTTGGACTAGAGACACTTTTATTTGAACTGCGGTTGAACTCCTGTTGAAAGTTACGCACCGCTCTTCGCTACTTGAACAATCTCAGGTAAGAAACAGCTGAACATTTTGCTCAGCTTAATGGCCATCGAGCGATGCCTCGTGTTCTGCTTTCGTTAAACATACAGTTGAGCACATTGGCTGTGAGAGTGACACGTGTACCATCACCATTTTGTAATGTGCGGAAGCGGCTTAACGGGCATTGGCGCACGTCTTTGTGTTTCCGAACAAAAACTGGGCGTTGCACTTTCCCATAAACTACCTCCGCCTTTCCTCGTGCGCAGTCGTTGCCTCTTAAAATGTAGGCGATCTCGCGCTAACATTTACTGGTTCGGTCCTCTCTGGTATTTTTGATAACATGCAGTATTCTCCGCTAACCGTCACTGGTAAACTATACAGTAGCCATCCCACGGCCGGTTCCAGAAGCAACCGTTCCCGCAGACTCCAACGGTGTGCTCACATCTTTTTACAGTACAAACGTTTTGTTGCCTCTCCTGCAAAGAAGTGAATTTTCTTGAACTAAATCCTCTCAGCTACCAAGGATGATCACTGAAGTATATTCAAGGTTACATTAACGAACTTGGTTATGATTTACTTAACAACTAAGTGCCAAGCTTTACCGGACACTGTGTCAAAGCAGCTGTGTCGACAGTGTCGGCACTGTATTTCTTTACACAAATTTCTTTCATTGAGGGAAACATAGACTTCCCTTACAATTCATCATTTCCTTGGAGAGTCTTTTCTCTCGACGTACACAATTCAAATAAAACTGAAATTTGGTATTCGTGATACCTATTTCTCATCCTAGGTGTCTATTGCTGACATCCAGAACAAACTACTCTGCGCCGAGAAAGCGCTGACAATTTTTTCGCGTATGACAAAAACGCATTGCAATTTGAATTGTTGTAGGCTCTCGATATTTCTCTAAAGGATCGCTCATATTGTTTGCGACCAATGTCTCTCTGAAAAAGCAATACCGTGTTAAGTGCTAGGACAACTCCAAGGTTATATGTGTAAGCTGGCTATCCAACATTGTTTTTGCATATTCAAGCCTTCATTACTGCCCCCTTTATTGTCCACTCCAACGCAGCTGCCTCATTACCAAGTAGTATTGTACTCCTCCCAGCACGTGGCGTCTCCCCACAACCCCTTACAGTGCGCAAACCCGCGCACTCCTCAGCATACTTTGCAGTGGTCCATACATGTACTGTTATTGCAGCAGCCGTGCTACAGTAAAACTATAAATATCTCTACCCCTCATCGTGGGTGACGTGTGTTATCGCTGTAGTGCCCCGCTACGGTACTTATAAATAGATATAGCTAAACCTATAAACAAATCAAATCACACCATAGTGTCAACTTTCCTTGGATTACCTTTCCCCACTGTGAGAACCTTGAATATCGATTACAAATGGTGGTAAATACCTTCAAATCTTTAAATAAGTTAAACTGAACAAGAAAACGCGTGGCCAATCCACCCTGTGAAGGTGGTAGGAAAGCGAGGTTGTAAACAACACCCACAACCATTACCCGTCAGACGTCATTTCAATTCAGTGATGATGATGATGCTTGGGTGTCAATCGCAAGGCCGACTGGGGCAAAGAGCGCCAGAACAGTTGTTACAATTTGTAGCGATGAGTCCCAATAAGGAGAGTAAAAGCGTTTATTAAAAGGGGGACCTTGTGCAGGCAAACACTGGCGATCCACAGCTAGAGCAAGCGAGCTTGGACTTCTTTCTCCTCTGTGCACCAGTCAGCACATACCCGTTACTAGAAACAGCCCCGTTAGCCGGTCGGGGATTGCTCCAACAATAATAAAGTCGCGGCATTGATCCCTCCTAAAGTGAGCTTCGGCCCGATGCTAGGGTAGCAAACAAAAACAGGCACGTAGAAGGTTCAGTGATGGGCGAGATTTAGGGCACGTGAGCTCGCATAGCATCATGCTTCGGGTTCGCAAGACGGGATGTAGTATGGCTTGATGCGTACCACATGGAAAACTGCTAGTTCGGACCTCCGTCGTGAAGAACGGGCTGAAGAAAGACGGCGAAGAACACGGTAAGGCTCAAAGTATCGCCGAAGCAGCATCTCCGAAAGTCCTCGGCGGCGAATCGGCATCCACACCCACACAAGGTCACCTGGTCGATACTCGACGTTACAGGCGCCCCGTGTTTTATTTCTCGGCGTCGATTTCTTGTTGATGTCGAATGCGGCCGCGTGCTGGCTGGCGTGCTTCCTCCGCCAATTGGTTAAAAGAGTCGGCGTCAGTGCTTGTCACGTCGTTTGAACAACAGGCAATATTGCATTTAAGGTTGTCGTTACAGAACATCCGTAAACAAGTTCCAACAGTGCACATCGCGTTGTTTCTTGCATAGCAGTGTTGTAGACAACGTTCGTAGTGAAGAATTTCGTCAAAGTTTTTGTGCTGCAGGTCGACGTACATGGATGTCATGTCAGGTTAGGGTTCTATTAAGGCGTTCGGTGAGGCCGTTGGTTTCAGGGTGGGAGGCTGTGCGTTTCCGGTGAGTGCTATTAGTTAGCTTGAAGACTTCATCTACGAAGGGGGTAGTAAAAGCGGTGGCCCTGTCTGTTATAATACCCGTGGGGACGCCGTGGCGTAGAACAATGTATTCAACGCAAAATTTGGCGAATTCAGAAGTGGTGCCGTTGGAAAGGGCCTTGGTCTCGGCATAACGCGTGAAGTAATCGGTGGGTACTACGATTCACTTGTTTCCCGACACCGATTTTGGAAGAGGCCCAAGGAGATCTATCCCAACCTGCCGGAACGGCGCGTCGGGAGGATCCGCTGGATGAAGGTATCCCGGTGGCCTGACGGGAGGTTTCTTGCGGCACTGGCAATACCGGCAAGTCCTCACGTAGTGTCGTACTGATTGAAGAGGATTGGGCCAGTAATACCGTTCATGAATATGAGCGAAGGTGCGACTAACGCCTAGGTTTCCGGCGGAAGGCTCGTCATGACATGCTTGTAAAATTTCGATTCTCAGAGCAGATGGCACTACCAGAAGAAATTTCTCCTTGCTACCGTAGCTTCCTTTGTAGAGCACATTGTTTCGCAGGGAATACGAAGCCAAGCCTCGAAAGAAGAAACTGTGGTGGCGTAATGTTTTCGCAGTGAGGGTGCGCGATCATTGGCCGTAGGTCTACGTCCTGCTGCTGGTAAAGGGCCATGTCCGCAGTATGGACGACCCCGAGGAACGGGAAATCCTCTTCCGTTTATGTGTGTCAATCAGAATTTGCGCAGGCGACAAACAATCGGCATCAATGTGCGTGCTTTCTAGATATATACATGACCATTAGCGTCGTACTCCTGCCGCCGTAGGGTCCATCGAGCAAGGCTACAGGAGGGGTCCTTGAGGTTGGCAAGCCAACACAAGGAATGGTAATGGCTTACGGCTCCGAAGGGCCTTCCATACAAATATGTCCAAAATTTAGTTATAGCCCATAACACTGCAAGCCACTCTTTCTATTTTGCCGAATAGTTGCGTTCAGCTTTAGGACAGTGTGCGACAGCATAGGCTATAACTTTCTCGGCACCCTGCTGCAACTGAACCAAGATAGCACCGATGCTAACATTACAGGCGTCAGTTCTGATTTCTGTGTCGCTATCTTCATCGAAGTGTGCCAGGATTGGGGCCGTTTGCAGGCGGCTACGTAGTTCAATAAATGCCACTTTCGGCTCTCCCGTCCAAACGAAGGGTACGTCTTCTCTTGTGAGGTGCGTGAGTGGCTCCGCAATTCCAGAGAACCCTTAGACAAAGCGTCTGTAATAGGCACAGACACCTAGGAAGCGTCGGGCAGCTTTTTTGTCGGTATGGTACTAAAAAAGAGGTCACGGCCGCTGTTTTGTCTCGATCTGGGCGGACGCCTCGAATACTAACCATGTGTCCAAGAAATTTCTGCTCCCAAAGTGGCTTTTTGAGGCTTAATAGTCAGCTCGGTCGAGCGATTGCTTCGACAAACGCTGCGCAGTAGTGCAAGAAGTTCTTCGAAACAACTAGAAAACACTGATTACATCGTCCAAGTGAACAAGGCAAGTCAGCCATTTCTATCCAGCGAGTTCGGTATCCATCATACGCTGGAGCGTTGCAGGGGCAGCACAGAGGCCAAATGGGAGGAATTTAAAGGCGTATGGGCCATCGGGTGTTAAGAATGCTGTTTTCTCACGGTCTCTTTCATCAACTTCGATTTGCCAATCACCAGATTTTAAGTGTAGAGACGAGAAGAATTTAGCATTACGCAAACGGCCCAACGTATCATCTATTCGGGGAAGTGGATAAACGTCGCGTTTAGGGAAGCTGTTCAGTTTGCGATAGTCTACGCAAAAGCGAAGCGTGTTGTCCTTTTTCTTTACGAGTACAGCTGGGGAGGCCCACGGAGTATGGGTAGGTTGGATAAAGTCGTCGGCGAGCATCTCTTTGACCTGTGTTTTGATGGCCTCCCTCTCTTTAGGCGACACGCGGTATGGAGGTTTGATGCATAGGTCTGGTGGATTCATCAGTCACGATGCAATGCTTCGCGATGGGAGTACGGCGCACTTTGGAATACGTGGCGAAGCAGTCGGCGAAGTCTTGCACGAGCCGTTTTAGGGCTTCTTTCAGAGTGTGGCGGGAGGTCGTCGTTTATTTCAACTGGTATGTCGGCGGCACGTGTCAGCGAATGAACAGCCAGCGTCCTGAGCACGCCCACGTGTGTAACGTCAGCGACGTCCTCAATGAATGCGATTGTAGTGCCTTTCGCAAGATGTCGACGTTTGTTGAAAAATTGGTGACCAAAGCTTGAGTGCATCTGTTGTGCAAGTTGACAAATGCTCTGGGTAAATAAATACCCCTATCCAGCAATAACTGAATGTTGCCTTGAACGATAACTCCACAATCAGCGAAATTGTCATTTTTGACCATTACAAAAGGCTAGACGGGCAGGCAGTGTGACTTTCTCATAAAAAATGCGTAGCGCTTCGTCGCGCTTGCCTTAGATGTTGCTTGCTATGGCCCTCGTTGTCGTGAAGCTTATTTTCGATTTTGGCAGGTCGATAACTTCACCGTTTGTCTGCAGAAAGTTCATGCCGAGAATTGAGTCCTCGAGCAATCAGGGAGCACAATAAATTCGTTAACGTAGGTGAAACCATGAACTTGTTTGCTGGTTCGTTGGACTGGTTCGTTGGGACTGCAGTGCCGCGCCCTTTGATGGAGAGCCCTTTCAATTGTGGTAGCCTCGTGGACGAATCCGGCAGCCGTTCTAGGGGGACTCCGCATCAGCCAGGCGAATATGTCTTGCTTGACGCCGCGCATGAGATGTCGAACCTTCGTGTCGTTGGTCATTGAGGAATCAGCGCTCTTAAAAAGACCAGCCGTGTGTTCGGTGTACATGGCGACGCTCTCATTCGGATGCTGGTTTCGGGTTTGAAGGGAACTCTCAGCCTTCTCCCTGCACTCACTGTTTAGGTAGGTCGCAAGTAACCGTTTGCGAATCTCCTCCCAAGACGACATCGTGGATTCATTATTTTCATACCAGGTTTGGGCGGTTTCTTCCAGTGAAAAGTACGCATTTCGCAGCTTAAATTCGTTGTCCCAGCACCTAAACGTTGCCGCGCGCTGGAAGTGGTCAAGCCAATATTCAGCGTCTTCATAAGGAGGCTCTCCGTAAAAGATTTTGGGCACCCCTGCTGCTGAACCACGTACTGAAAGGGGCTCCCCGTCGTAGTCGTGTTCACAGCGCCAGAGCTCTGTCCTATCATCCTGGTCGTGCGATCAGTTAACAGACCGCACTCCGCTGGAAGACCGAGTAGACGATGGCTAGTTTGCCCGTGGATGGGCGAAACTTCGACTTGGATTGGTGACCCCGAGCTGTGCGTCCTGGAGGGATGGGGTATCATGTACCAAGGTCCTCCACCACTTATGCAGTGATGAGCTCCAGTAAGGAGAGTAAAAGCGTTTATTAACAGGGCAATCTTGTGCCGGCAAACACTGGCGATCCACAGCTAGAGCAAGCGACGTTGTGCTTCTTCTCCTCGGTCCACCAGTGAGCACATACCCATTACTAGAAACAGCCCCGCTAGCCGGTCGGGGAATGCTCCCACAATAATAAAGTCGCTGCAGTATGAGAGATGACGACGTAAACAGTGAAATTGCAGACCAAGAACACAATCAAAACGGGTCGCAGACAATGAGGGGTGGCAGGTGTATATGGCCATGTTGTGAATATGCGTAGCACGAAATTAGATATGAAAATTTAACTTCCGCTAAAAGTTATAAACGTGCTTTACTGAAAGCATGGGATCGTCAGAGGGAACGAACGCTAGGCCTAAAGGGTTGTGATGTCTGTATAGTTCGGCAAAGTGTTTGTGTGGTATTGTGTGGAGTGCTTTGCATTGAAGGAGCACATTGATCACGGACAGGCCGTCTCCTCACCTGCCACACAGGGGTGTTGAAGCAACACACGCTACCTGCTGTGGTCAACTGAATTCACACGGGTGGCTCTAAAAAGACCGCAACCATAGACAAGTGAAATGGGCTTAACCACGCGATTTATTACTTCAAAGAGATATTTTTTGCTAATGTGAAATCAATTCATGATCCATGAATGGTGGTTGGTTTAGTTGTATTACTGAAGTACATATGTGCAAACTTGTATGTATGTACATAAACTTGTATGTATATAAAATTGGAAAGCCAGCTCAAGCCCGAAGTTAGAAGATCTCACTTCTCAGTTTCTGCCACCTTCTACAGAGGTAACGACGTCGGCGACCGAGACACAGTAGAAGTGAGATGCCGTGCGTTAGTGTAAGTTTCTCTAATATTTAAGAACACTTTGCACATGGGTAAAGCGCGCATACGGCCGCTACTCAGCACCGTCTGCGATAGGTCGAGTGACGCGAGAAGTACAAACAGCAGTGTGAAAATTGACGTGGAGCTACGGCGTGGAATTCAGTGAAAACGCAGGGGGTATCCCGCAGATGTGCTCGGTGAGTCCGCCATGTCTCTTCTCAGCAACCACGTGGGCTTGTAACTCAATCGATAAGAGAACACGCCATCCCTTCGTTTCTTTATTTGTACCAAATTATACTTCTGGCGGTGCCAGAAACTTCTTTTATTTGTTTGCGAGAATTTTCTGTTGACCCCAACGGTCGTGACAGAACCCTTGGGAGTAGATGTAAAACGCTGCGCTTTTTAATTTGGACTACAGGGTTACACAGATGCGAAAAAGTACCAGCGGCAACATCCGACGCTTTCACTTAGGACGATAAACTAGTGACTCACACAACAGATTCATCGAAGTTGCCCTACCTAGATTACGGATAGGCCACACACACGCGACACACTCCCATCTGCTCACAGGATCTCCAAGATCCCTGTGTAGCAGATGTGAGGAGGGCCTATCCGCACTTCACATCCTCATTACATGCAAAGCACTCATTACATGCAAGACGCATACATCCTCATTACATGCAAAGACGCAAGCACTTGCCTGAACTGTACAGGCAACACATTCCACCGCACCCAGCACACTTTCTAGCAGGATGATCTCATGATTCCTTTATAGCGAACTTTTAAGTTTCTTAACGACATCAAGTTTACTGCAAAGCAGTGTATGTCTAACCCCCCAGTTTTCATTCCAGTGACATCGAGTTACTCGACGCCGCTCCGAGGCTCCTCCTCCCACTGGTGACCGCTCTTTCAAATCTAATTCTCCCCTCGCCTCCACCGATGCCCCTTTCGCAAGTTGCGCAGTCGGCAGCTGACATCGGTAGTGATGTTATCAGATGATTGCAAAAAATAAACAGAAGGACGAAAGCGCGCAAAAAATGCACTGACGAATGCTATATTCCCTAACATTACATTTGTGCGCATCGCGAGCTCAGTTTTCTCGGTCCCAGCGCATTTCCCCTGCAATCTCAGGAACTGTTCAGGTGATCAGCGAATGCACGGCTGCGTACGCTACTCTGCCGCTACCATGCAGCGCGCCGCCACCGCCGGCCAGCAATCATGTTGGAAATCATGTTTGAACATGGTACGCAAATGTCTCATTGTTCGGATTAGCCCCTCAGGACAGTGCAGCGAGCATATTGCCTGGAAATCGTGTTTGAACCACCTGCACAAATGTCGCGTGGCTTGCATTAGGGGAGAATGTTACAACGTCTGGGGAAAGTCTCAAAGGAGAGCGCTTCTTGGTGGCGCGCATGAGACATGTGTTAGAGAAAGGCAGTGAGAGACGACGCCGTAACCGCACGTGTCGTACTCCACGTCACCCTTCAGTAGACGTTCCCCTCCGTTTTATTTCTTTCGTGGCTGCTGCGTCCGCTCACACCGTTGCACGGACCTACGCAGACGCCGCTCACACGAAGCCCAGGTACAGGCTGCCGAAGGGCTCCCCCAAAAACGCTTTCGCCGTTTTAGCTCAAATTCCGCTTCTCCACGTAGCTGCGAATCCTTCCGCGTCGAAGAGAGACTTCGCAATTAGGAACGCTGGCGTGAGCCTGTTTTTCAGCTTGGAAGGCCTTCCGAGCGACATTTTGCCGGCGTCTTTCACGCCTAAGTATGCTCCATCACCGGTTGCCGGTTTAGGCGTGCACGGTTAGCGGGTGTAAAACGGGGGACGTGTAAACACAGCTAGTCTTCATGCCACTGCCGATGAAGTGCCAGTTGGTCTGGAGGGAGATTTAGATGTGTAAATTACATGGCTCAGTGCGCTTAGTCGGCTGTCCTCCTTCAGTGAGTGGTTCGGGTGTGGGTTGATGTGTTACACAGACATCTTACACATACAGTAAATGCCTACGATGGGGAAGAGAAACGGAGAGCCAGATGTTTGTACGCAAGAATAGAGCTGAAGGGCCTCCAGGTTTTAAAACGTTATGGGACAGATGCATGCAATTCATTTGATGGAAGAGCAAGAATTGAAGCGGTGGCCTCAACACAACCGCGAACGGGCGCAAAAACAACGCAAAGCTGCTGACGCCGCCGTTACCGCCTGAAGTTCAGCTCGTCGAGTAGTCGCGAATCACTCCCGGATGAATAGCAAGTTACCGGTTCGGAACACCGGCGTGAACCAATATCTTTTCTTCAGAGGGCTTTCAGGAGATACCTCCGACCGCATCTGTCCATTCTAAGCACGCGCACACGACCGGTTGCGGGTTTATGCATGCACAGGTTTGTAGTGGAGAACATTGGGGGGAGGGAATTGGGGGTGTGTGCACGCGCAGCTATAGGTTTCATGCCCGTACTGAGTGATGGAATGTTCGTTGTGCTGGTGCGAGGTTTAAACGCGGACGTTAAACAGCCCAAATGGACTTTTCGAAGCCCGTAGCGGCAGATCGGATTGTGTTTCTGTGTTTCACAAACAGTAATGAAGCTTACCGCGCGGGATGGACCCAGGCAGCTCCATGTTTGTGTGCAAGAACAAAGCTTGGATCATAAGTTCATTAGGCTTATTGGCTAGGAAGTATGCTTCATCGCAAGTTACAAGCAAACGTTTTTTACTTCGTGCACTCCATGGACTGCGTCCAGCTTTACAGGTAATCCATTTCCACAAAGTGGAAGGGCAGTATTTGCACATCATTTGGTATCACGTGTAGTTTTTAATTTCATGCCACGCACCATCACAACCGGGCCTTTTACACCAGACATCCTCATTGTCTTTTACTGAATTTACTTCGGTTTTGTTTAACAATTTTATATTTTATGTTTACATCCCTCATACCTAACCGCTGTTAGGCGCTCTTTGCCCTACTTGGCCTTGCGCCATAAACACCCAACAATCATAATCAATATACGACGTTTTCTCAAGCGTAATAAAATGCACTATCTTATGCCAAGAACGGAAGGAAGAAAGACTTTTTAAATGCAGAGCATTTCAGTAACTCACGATGTCACCCGCGTTGGCGTCCGTGGTCCGCGTCCACATCGCTCCCCCTACACTATATAAATACTTGCCGGCGCCAGGTTTCGATCCTACGACTCTGCGGGCGGAACGCAAGGTGCACGGTACTCTACCAACTGAGCCACAAAGCCGACACAGAACGGAAGGTTACGACCGTGCCTTATATCCTGGACTCATTCAACCGTCAGCCAGATGTGCGCCCTCTCCCCCGCGTCCTCCTCGCCTTATCTCCGCTCGCAACGCCCTCTCTCGCCGCGTTCGGTTCGGGCGCACAACAGGTGGGGACGTGCGCAACACCCTCTCTCGCCGCGTTAGGTTCGCGCGCAAGAACAGGTGGGGCGCTCGCATCGCGCTCTCTCGCCGCGGTCGGTTCGCGCTTAAACCACATGTCGTTCGCGCGCGCTGCGGTCGCTCTCATCTGTGGCGTGATCGTGACGTCAGCATCACGCGTTCGCGTGGTGGCGATTTCGGCGCTATAACACTCTCTCGCGAGGGGCATTGGATTGGATTCGATTAGATTGGCTTGGATTGGCTTGGATTTGGATTGAATTGGATTAAAGTGGATTGTGTTGGATTGTGTTGCGTCATAGCCGCGCCACGTTGCGTCATAGCCGCTCCACGTTGCGTCATAGCCACGGCAGGGCGTTCACGGCACGTTTCACCATCGACTTCATCGGCAATGTCTACGCTGGAAGACAACAATTACAACAACAACAACCAATATGTAATCCATACGACTTGCAGGCGCCCCCCCTCCCCCCAGAAATGCTCTGCATTTGATCGTGCCCCTCGCGAGGGGGATGTTTCTTCTTTTCTTCTTTTTGGGGTCTGATCTCATACACGCGTGCCGCAATTTTAGTTTCTGAGCATGTACGCTTTGCAAATACGACGCCGAATAGGCTGGCAGGATGCCGATACAGTATATAACCGATCGCGCGGGATGAAGTGACCAAAGAATGCCTAACACGATTTATCGCAGTTCTGAATTTAATGAAATAATCCGCGACTCCGCTTAAGTTTGTTATATCTAGTTATGATTGTATCACACCCTTAACGCACTCTCACCGCCCCCGCCCACATGTTACAGCCCGGTGAAGTAATGCCGTCCTTATAACTCTTCGGCTTAACGACGGCATGCTCACACGTTTTCGAGCCTGCACTAACAATCAACTCCGCCTACAATATTTCTCGCACATTCTGCTGTTTATGCCTCGCTCGGAGAACGCATGACTGAAACACTGGCACGCCGCTACTGCCGCGGCAGTTAAGAGACCAATCACCGTCCTCGTGGTTGCTAACATTTAGTCTGTGTTCCCTTTAAACGGTCTTTAAGACAACAGCCGGTCTCGCCAATATACTGGTTCACGCACTACCGCGTAACTTCCTACACCACCCCAACCGCTTATTCTTCCAAAAGCCTATGTTGCTGTTTTTCACACAATACAGATTTTGAATGCCTGCAACAGACACAGTGTGTACACTGCGCCGGACGTAGCCACTCGTCGATCCTTACATCCCCCTACTCGGACAACCAATACAGCACGCACAACCTAATTAAAGCCTACATCCGACACTTTGCAGGCAAGCAGTCACATGAGGTCCAGCCGCTCTCAAGTGGTTTTGCTCCGAGACGCACGTTCAATTAAGTTTAAGTACATAGTACTTCTTTATCCGCAATAAATAAATTTATTAGAACTACATACCGACCGAACCATGTTTCAGCGGAAATGTTAGGGGCCCGTTTGTACATGGGGGCAGAGAACCACTAAATTAACCACTAAATGCAGGCTTAATTGCAGTTTTGATCATATTTGCCTTTCCCCACGCTAGATCGCAATCCTCGGTTTATAAGATGCAGACGTGCAATGCAAATGACATAACAAAGTAGATATTTTGCAAAAGTAAGTTTGATGATAGACATCCCCAGGCCGCAAGAGCGCGACAACAAACGATGGAGGCGAGCTAGCGGTGGAAGAGAAGACGATGACGTGCGGTACCACGCGGCGCGGGGAGCACGTGAGGGGGGTGTGCCGGCAGAGGCTAGCGACCAGAAACGGCGCAAGGAATCCTCTCGGGAGGCGGTTCGAGGTGAAGCCAGGAGCGTGCTTGCGCCGTGCCTCGAGAATCGTCCCGGGAGCTGTACCGAGGGTTCCTCTGCTGCAACGCGGGGTGCCGGTTACCGCTGGCGTGATCCCGGGGCGTGTTCCGGGGCGTGTTCCGAGGCTTAGAGGGGCCAGGCACGAGCGCGGGCGTCGGCGTTCCGACCTGCAGCCACTGCGTCTCAACGGACACCACACAGAAAGTGTGCCGTCACGTTTTCGCTCCACCAGCACCATACGCGGGGAGCCCGTGAACACGTACCACCAAAAGTCATCCCACCTAGCATCGAGTAGACTGGAATAACAGCGTATCGCCGCGTGCTTCTTTCCACTTGAACTTTTGTTCGCGCCTGTGTTTTAGTCTTTCTTTCGCGTTGCGCGGGTGCTTAATTTTGTGTCCGTTCAGGTCCCTAGTTTTTTTACCGAGTGTGTGTGTGTCTGCAAAAGAATATTACTTAGTCACACAACCCACACAAGTGAATCTGGTCGAACGACGCAAGTGATGATGGAAAGTACTTTTTAACGTGCTACACAACACGCCAGAAAATTAATTTGGCGTGCCTAAGAAGCCTGAAATTTGCCTTTGCTTGAGCGGCAGCAGAAGCTTTACAACCGGTGATGGCATGCCTCCGAGGTTCGGCGCGTACACGTGTGGCAGTCCATTTGCATGCGCAAAACCGATTAGTAACTGGATTGACTACGGAGAGCTTGGTGACAAAATGGAGCTGGGTGGTAGTACTGTTGTAATTAACATCACTATCTGGCCATACAAACGCGGTTGAAACTCCTTTGTGGAAGCGTTGCCAGGCATTGAACGGTGGAGCCAAAACAACTTATTTCTCTTGTCCACCACGTCATTGCGACGGCACACGCGCTAGTTACCCGAGGCCGCACACAGTCCACACTCGCAAATATCTCTACGATGGTTCATTTGTGGCAGTTCTGAGAAGTTTCTCACCTTATCCTCTCCGAAGTATATCTTCAGAGAAAGCTTTATGCGAAACACCTCCAGGTGGCTACAATATTGTTGTTGTATCACATATTTCGCAGTAATTTATCGTTCCATAGAATTGACCTTTGCGTGGGCAAGTCCACAATTAAGAAATTCAGAGAATTTGACCGTGATACGCGAGATATCGCTAAATCTGGTGTAAGTTGATAATGCTGTATGTCGAAACGTTCTGCTTTCAACCCGGACTCAATGGAATCGGCTACCCGGCGTCTTCGGGGTTAAATTTGCAATCTATAGAGCTGCTTATATGAACTGTCCACACCATTGGACTGGTCAGAAGGTCTCAAATACGTTTGTCGTAGCTTAGAGGACTTATGTGCCATTCCTGCTGAAAACATTGCCGCATGTAGCAAGAAAAACTAGCGTTTATCTTTCGTATACCAGTGATTACCACCTTGCAAATGTGATAACTACTGAAGAAAGATTATAAATTAAGTTTCAACTGTACTGATAATCCTCTGAATATCTCTGAGTGTTTAAAAAAGTTCAGTTAGGGTAATCATCGCATATATTTGTTTTCATGCAAAGTTTTAGAAATCTGAGCCCTTCCAGACTCAGGATATATTGAAACCAGCGACGCCGTTAATATAGCGGCTTTTTCATTGGTGATTTTCTATACTGAATTCATACATCATTAGTGGCCATGTTGGGGGAAGTAGAATATATTCACTCCAGCATACTCGTTCAATGATCTGCTGTTTAATTGTGGTAACCATGTCACGGCGCTTTTGCTGACGTCGGCGTTCGGAGTGGGTAAGTTGTTCCTTATCTGGGAAAGAGTCGCAACAACTCGGTCGTGTGCGAATATGGTGCGGCAACAACGGCGACTTCCAGTTGCTTCCCGTTATTTCGCGCCTGTTCGGCTTCTGTGCGTATCGACGTTATATGCGGTTACCGGCCTACTTCAACCGAGCAAACTGCACGCGTCGGTCTCATAAGGAATTGGAGGAACTGCTGATGGCGATTCTAACGCCGTTTTCAGCCGATTGCGCTACTTACCAACTAGGCTTCGGATGTAGCGAGGAGCATAACAATGGTTATTTCGTCACTTGTTCGGTTGCATGTGCTAAGGCAGTTTTTATATGAACTGATATATATCTGAAACTATCACAGCGCACACGGGCAATGACCAAGTAGAGAACACACACCAAAGAGGGCTTTGAAAATGTTGAATAAACATTTTGAAATGTTTTTGAAACCTTTTGAAGTGGAAGTCAAAAGACGCGTGTCAAAGTGCGTAGACGTGCTGATGAACACCAGTGCTGTTGCTCTTGCGTCTATACGAAAACTAGCGGGTGATGCTGCGCGAACATTCTCTCGCGGTGCTCCCACCGATAAGGAAGGTGGGTTTGTAGCATGGAGGAAAGCGCATTTTGGAGGAAAAGAGCTTGAAGCTATCACCTCACTTTTGCGAACGTGCGACAATGTTTTATTAGAGTAAACTGAAATCAGAAGGCCAGAAATTATACAACAAATTGAGCATCTGTCCTTTGTTAGTCATAAAAAAGCACTTCGGGCTGCTTGAGAGTAATATTCAGTGCTAAAATCAACAAGGGTGATTGCTCTTACTTCGGATTACTTCGGAAAAACTTATGCAGAATACAATCGCAAAATGTCTGCATAAGTAGCGATGCCTTTTAAACATTTACGAAAATTCCATGGTCAAACTTTCTGAAGATATCATAGATCTCGTGTTGGAGACTTATGGCAAAGGCTTTCTAGCATGCTTAGTAGATATAAAAGTCCTTTACTAGTCTTTGCGGTACGAAGAGCTCCTTAAATGCGTTGAGAAGGGCACTTCTTGTTTTGGGGCCGTACAATTTCAAATTCCCGAAAATGTCATAGTGGAAGGTTTTGTGGAGTGCTTAGACTTTTATTTGCAGGTCAACCCTAGCTAAATCGTATGGAAAATACTGCGTTCAAAAACAGGGAGTGTCTGTCGGCGCTGATCTTAAGTGGATTTGTTTTTAACACGCTTTGCCAGTTGCCTCCCATACAAACTAGAAGATTTTAAAGTTGTCAAAATTATTATATTACTGACGATTTTTAAGTGTTTTATTGGCGGCGGTGTGTTTAGTTTCCCTATGATTATGCCTAAACGTTTAGCCTTGTTTCAACGACACCTTAGGCCATTGGATTTTCCTATGAACGCTCCGACAAAAATGTGGTGCAATTCCTTGATATCACCATGACGCTTACCGAACATGTGTGTTGGGCATATTCCACCCGGGTGAACACGGCTCTGTTATCCCACCATTCGCCTCATTTCAAACTGACGAAAAGAGACTTTGCTAAAATGCGTTTCAGGAATGCCCTCAGAAAATTGTAACTCCAAACAAGACAAACTAGCTTCAAAGAGCAATCAGAACATTTGGACACACATGCTTTCCCTAGCGCTGTTCTTGTTTTTCAGCTAAATGCCCCCTCAAAAATCTAAGTGCTCGAAACAGCCAGACAGAAAGTGCAGATAAGAACAAAGTACATAACAGTAAACCCATTACTGCACAACACATACCACGGTCTGAAAAGCTAGCCCGTCGAATTAATGTAAAAGTTGGTCTTTCTGCACCTAAGCCAATACATCTACTGTGTAAAATGAATAACCCCTACCGCAAAATATCTGTATTGAGTGAAAAACAGCAACATAGGCTTTTGTTAGAATAAGCGGTTGGGGTGGTGTATGAAGTTACGCGGTAGTGCGTGAACCAGTATATTGGCGAGACCGCCTGTTTTCTTAAAGACCGTTTAAGGGAACACCGACCACGGTGTAAGATATAGTTTTAGGTGAGGACACACCTGGCGAAACAAACGTTTCTCCTTCGTTTAAATAAAGTCGCAAAACAGACACCGCTGAGACCCCTGACGGCAGCGCCCTCCACCGCGAGAGACAAGAAGCTACTCGAGCGCCAGCTACTCGGAGGCGTTCGGATCTTTTCGGCTCGTCGTCGGGCTTTCTCGGCAGCTTTCGTAAGCGGTCGTCCGCTGGCCACGGCTTGGGCGACTCCGGCGGTGGAGCAGACGATAATTTGCCGTGCGACATTTCGTGCTTGTCGCTTTGGGAGTAGTTGCTCTTCCACCCTGTTTTCTGCAGGTGATTCGAGACGGCAGCGTTTTAAACAACTTATGTAGCGTTAAACTGACGGGCCTCCTCGGCAGCTTTCGTACGCAGTCGTCTGCTCGCCGCGGCTTGGCCGACTCCGGCGGAGGAGCAGACGATAATTTGCCGTGCGTCATTTCGCGCTTTTCGCATTGGGTTGTAGTTGCTTTTTGAACCTGTTTTCTGCAGGCGCTTCTGGACGGTACGTTTTTGAACAGGTTATGTACCGTTAAACTGAGGTGCATGTGTTCCGCAGTAGGACACTGGGGTAAGCGAGGCTGCACGCTTCGGAAAGAAAGACATGGGGCGCAAATGTTTTATAAAACAGTGCAACGCCGGGTCACGCAACTGTCAAGAAAAGGTGACGTTGTTCAATGTTCCGCGCGATCCCAAACGGAGGGAAGCATGGGCTGCAGCAGTCCCACCAAATTACCGCCCGTTGACAGAAAAAGGTGCCATTTGCAGTCGGCATTTCCCTGAGAGCTCAATTGTGCGAAAAAGGTACTTTTCGGAGCTGGAGGAGAAGTGCTGCTCGATTTACCGAAGAGGTGCGCGCTTGCAGACGATGCTGTGCCATCGATCTTCACACCAACCACCGTACCACCTGGAAACAGAAAGCGTCCACTGGTGAAGAAGTCCCTCCAAAAGACAGCCAGAAAGGTAACGGAAGCTGAGAGGGATGACACCGCCGGAGAGTATACAACCAGCGGTCAAGAAAACAGCCTGCCAGCCGAGAATGAATCAGTGGCCGAGATATTCACAGCAAGTGTTCTCGAGGATTCTGCTGTGCCAACACCGTGTTTAGAGCCCTCAGCGGCCCTCTTGCCCAATGCTGCGTGGAATCACCACACGATGCTTCAGGACGACAAGCATAGCTTCTGTTTCATGGAAACAGCGCTCTCCGCTTCCGGAATGCCTGTCTCTTACAAAGTTATGGTTGTGCAACAGGTGCAGGGAACGGAGTTTAGCCTTGCAGCGTTCGCACTGAATACCAAAATCTCCACTGCTGCCATTCCAAACTTCTGCGACTTGCGCCAACGGGACGACTGGAGCATTGTGAGCGCGGCATTAAAAGCAGTCAATGACCTCAAAATCTGCCCCGGAGGACCAGCACATGAAAAATACAGGAATATGCGTCTCGAATGTGGCTACGTTGATCCAACCGCTGTTTGGAGGCACAACCGGTGCCCGATCGTAGCTGACGACGGGCAATGCGCCTATTGCGCGAGACTAGAAAACACCCTTCGAACGCACCTGTTGAGAAAGCGCAAGCACCATGAGCTGCGACGTCTGAGAATACCCCTCAGCCCCCGCTCTAAGCTCAAGGTTGACGCTCTCAGAAGGCAACGCATGGCTTGCTACAGGTGAAAACAGCAGCTATTAAAAACCAAAAAGAAGCGGGCCGCACGAACTGTCTTCCTGTCGCGACAAACTCCAGACGGTCACAGAGAGCTCGCTGCGGAGCGCAGTCGAGAAGGCTAATCTTCCAGAAGCCCAGCAGATGCTCCTGGAAGAGTGTTTGTCAGCCGCGCGTCATGACTCACCTAAAGGGAGAAAGTACACCGATAACTGGCTGTTGCTGCGCTTGCTCTTCTTCATACGAACGCCAGCAGGGTACAGGTTTTTGCGTGATAATGATGTACTCCCATTGCCCTCAATCAAGACCATACGGAGATACATTTCTGCTGTTGGAATTAGCTGCGGCTTCGACCAGTCGTTTTTCTCGGCCCTAAAGAGGAAACTGCGAACAAAGCCAGAGTTTTGTAGGCGCGGGATGCTGTTGGTGGATGAGATGCAGGTGCGTCAATGTAAGCGCCTAAATTCAAGGACCCTCAGCTACGCCGGCTTAGTCGACCACGGCCAAACAGAAGCACCAAGCTCTGATTTAGCGGATCACGCTCTAGTGTTCATGTTTTGCCCGTTCGCTGACAGCTACGCACAGCCGACGGCCGTGTTTGCTTCCAAGAACGCCACCCGTGAAACTGTTCTTTGTCAGCTTCTTTTGCAAGCAATTGTCCTCCTGGAAGAGGCCGGCGCTGCTGTCGATGGTGTGGTGTGTGATGGGGCCAGCCCAAATAGGACGATGTGGAAGCTTCTTGGTGTAAGCGGTGACATGCACAACGGCAGGCATTACTTTGAACACCCCGTGGACGCAGAGCGAAAGGTGTACATGTTTTCTGACGTTCCTCATCTCTTCAAATGTGTCCGAAACCGTGCTAATGAA